>OZ022584.1:24819237-24955346 GCA_963669155.1 Arbacia lixula
GGAGGAGGAAAAGAGAGAGACATCATCATTATTATCATCATCCCACTACCAACATCATCATCATTATCACCATCCCCACTACCAACATCATCATCATCATCATAATCATCATCATCATCATCATCATCACCACCATCATTATCGCCATCATCATCATCATCATCATCATCATCATCACCACCACTATACCCAACACCACATCATCATCATTATCACCATCCCCACTACAAACATCATCATCATCATCATTATCACCATCCCAAATTCGCGACATCCACGCATACCATTATGGAGCCACGCCCATTTTCGTAATGCATGTCATCCCAAAACGTGCACAATTTTGCAATTTTGTGTGCATTTCCTATGGAGAACAGTGCTTGTTCATAAAACTCATAAAAGCCTAATTATTTTTCCATTTGATAATTTTAATTGATTAATTTGATGTTAATCATGGCTGAAAAGTGGTCACTGACAATTTTCAATAAAAAAAACAAAGAAAAACAAAAGTAAAAAAACAAAGAAATACATAAGAAATTCCAAAAAACAATCAAATACATAAGAATTAAAATGAATTTTCAAAGTTTTTTTGATGACCAATTGTTAAACATATTATTACAGATATACAAACCAAATATTAGACTCTAAATGTTTTTATTTAGTGTTTTATAGAATTTTGGGCTAAATTTGCATAATTAATTAATTAAAATTAACAATTATTAATTTTGGAAAATATAACAAAATAATCTTGTAGATTATGACACAGGTATCATGCGTGCCAAATTTTGTTGCAATCGCGCGATCGATGGCCGAGATCTCAAGGGGGGGTTGAATCAACCCCCCCCTGGCCACAGAACAGTCCAAAAAGCCCGGCCTGATTAGGGTTAAAATCGTAACTAACCTTCTCCTTTACCTAATCATACTGATTGTAAGGCAATGGGTGAATCATTCATTGATTATTTCGGTTTGAAGGTTCAGAATATTCGTCGTAGTCTGAGTACTAATGTCGTTTATCCTAAACCTGAACCCGTTACCTCTTCCACGTTGGATACTTTTCAGCATACCTCTGCGGATGAAATCCTTCAACTTCTTCGTAAACTGCCTCCAAAATCCTGTCCTTTAGATCCCATTCCTACGATCCGTTTAAAGGATTGTGCGCCTACTTTTGCTCCAATCATTTGAAAGATAATAAATGGAAGCAAAGATGAAGCCACTGTCCCATCAGCTTTGAAATTGGCCCTTATTCGTCCATTGTTGAAAAAAAAAACATCTCTCGATTATGAATTACTAAATAATTACCCTCCAGTTAGTAATCTTCCCTTTTTGTTTAAGATTCTATAGAGAGTTGTCTTTTCAAGACTGACAGACTATTTGTTAGAACATGATTTACTTGGCCGTTTCAATGGAAAGTGGATCAGTCACGGCAATGGTACTCCTAGATCTGTCGGCCGCATTCGACACCGTAGACCAAACTTTAAAATACTCTTGACTAGTTAAGGAGTTAAAGGCAAGGCTCTACAATGGCTGAAATCATATCTTTCCTTCCATTCACAGTCAGTCCTTCTGAATGGTGTTACCTCCACATCTCGATCAATGGTCTGCAGTGTCCCCCAAGGTTCTATTGGAGGGCCTATTTTGTTTTCCATTTATTTAACAGGACTCAAAGATATTTTCCGACGTCACTCCGTTCATTATTATTTATATGCGGATGATATTCAGATTTTCGGTTCTTTTTCATCCAATTAAACTAGTGCTACACAAGCTATTTGTAATCTGGAAAGGTGCATAATGGACATTGACACTTGGTTGAAGTCACACTAATTACTTTTGAACCAAAGTAATTGTGAGTTTTTGCTTTTTGGTTCAAAATCTTAACTCAACAAATAAGACATTGATTTCATTTCTATCTCAGGCAACATCATTCCCTTGTCAAAATCATGTCGCAACCTTGGTGTTGCTGTTGTGTCTATGTCCAATCAGATTATAAGAATTTGCAGATCAGTTCGCTATCAATTGCGCAATATTGGATTTATAAAAAAAAAAATCTCACTCGTTCTGCAACAGAGAATCTGGTACATTCACCCATTTCGTCGCGGCTCGATTTTGGTAATGGCCTCCCATACAACTTATCAGACTCTGAAATTGGGAAACTGCAGAAGTTACAAAATGCAGCTGCCTGCATTGTAGCTTTAACCAGCAAGCGCAGCCACATCACCCCTGTCTTGAAAAGTCTTCATTGGTTTCCCCTGAGGAAACGCCTTGTCTTCAAAATACTTCTTTCGGTCATTCATATTGTCAATGGAACTTCCCTCAGTACCCGGTTACAATAAATCTTTGATTCACAACTACGAACCCTCACGAACATTAAAGCTAATATGCCCTTTTTCTCTTTAATTTGCTCTGAAGCGCCTTGAACATCTAATTAAGATGGAAAGTGCGCTTTATAGATTTTATGTATTATTACACGCTCACGCACACAAACACATACACACACCACACACACACAAGCACACGCGCAAACACACTCGCACGCACACAAACACACACACATCACACACTTACAAACACCCGCACAAACACACTCGCACGCACACAAACACACACACATCACACACATACAAAGGACTTACCTTTCGCCAACTTGTGGTACCCTAGTTCCCGTCGAGGTGGGTGGATCCCTGGTGTCAGCCCAGAAGTAGGCGTCTGTAGGTGTGCAGACATGATATGTGATTGTTTGATTTCATACATTAATAAAGCCTTGTTGGTAGAAGTGCTCATGGAAAAGGACATGCATAAGACACAACGGACAGAAACTATATACATGTATCAACATCACAACGGTGACAATGTACAAAAGAAATCACACATCATCTACTACTATCAAATGGTCACAGAATATCAGCATATCAGTACAAGTAATATTTCGATTGATCTGAAAACTATAGAGGACCCCCCCCCCCCCCCCACGCCAACCCGCTACCCACACTCTGATGCAAATATCCCAAATAGTAATCCTAGCTCCGGATAACCAGTCGTGACACTGCGACAGCCCAACCTCGTCGCAATAGAACTCTGGTTACAATTCCCTACGTTGCGGGTCTGTCAGAAAGAATCAGTCGCACCTTTGGTCGGTTTGGAATTTCCATGTCTCACAAGCCACATAGAACACTTAGACAACTGCTGGTTCACGTTAAAGACCAACCTGTCAGGGACAAGAAGCGAAACGTGGTGTATGGTATCAGATGTGAGCAAAACGAGTGTCAGGATTCATACATCGGTGAAACCCAACAATCACGGAGAGCTCGGATGTACCAACACCATAAGTCTACAGGTTGCGCAACCATTCCTGAATCGCTGGTCTTTACCCACCTGAAAGCGACAGGGCACTCTTTTAACAATAAGGACGTAGTGATCCTGGACAAAAAAGCAGGTGGTTCGAGAGAGGTGTAAAGGAAGCTATTTGGGGGAGGGAGGAGAATCCTACATTGAATCGGAGAGGTGGTTTGCGGTCCCTGGGACGGAATCTTACGGGAAGTTCAAAGCCGTCTCTCACGTGATCAACTTCCCGCCCTTGGGGAACCAAGTGACGCCACTGGTGTTCATTCGCCTGATGAAGCCAACAGCGGTTGGTGAAACGTCGCGTTATCGAAAAACCGCTGTACATGTGAACGTGCTTTTCAGGTGCCGAGTGGTAGCGGAAAACCGCTGTTCATGTGAACCTGCTTTTTAGGTGCGGAGTGGTGGCGGGAAACTGCTCCAGTATGAACATGCCTTTCAGGTGCCGAGTTGTAGCGGAAAACTGCTATACATCTGAATGTTTATTGGGATCATGCAATCATGAACTCGTGCTTACTGGGGCCATTCCCGTCGTAATTGAGGCCCTCGAAGCGGATCTGCTTGGAGTTGACGATGATGACGTCAGTTGCGGTGACCTGATGAACCACGGGATTCAGCCCTAGGCGACCCAGTGAGTACTCAGCTGGAGGGCTGAAGTCTGCGGGGATCGTGATGTCAGCAAAGTTGGCCTGCCAGAATAGAACGGCAAGAACGGAAATCAGGGTCCTGTCTTAAAAAGAATGACGATTGATCGCAATTTGACTTGCGATTCATGTCTATCGTAACTGAGGGGATTTGACTTGCGTTCGATTCATATCAATTTCAACATTAAGGGTCCTGATCGGCAATGCGTATTTAGGGAGCTGTATTACGTTCCCATGTCTTGAGAGGAGGGAGGATATATAGATAGAAAGCGAGAGAAGAATGGTGCTATATATAAAGAGAGAGAGAGAGAGAGAGAGAGAGAGAGAGAGAGGGGGGGGGGGGAGGGGGAGGGAAAGAAAGAATAACAAAGAGAAAATAAGGATGCTGATGATTACCATTGTCAGTATGATTATCAATATCATTCTTAATACGCCCATTATCTCCTTACCGAAGCTACACGGCACCACACACACAGCCAGACATAGTCGGCTATGTTCGTCGATCCCACGTTAGGGTCCAAGTGAATGATAAGATCTTCATTGTCGTATGCCTCCAGCTTTTCATTTCTAAAAGAAAACCATAACAACATTGAAACAGTGATCGGAACCTGCCTATTCAGACCACGCGAAGGGAAGAAGAAAGCGGTCTTTTGAAACAGTTGGTATTTAAAGACTTGTGTGATAACACACAAACTGCTGTGAAGGAATCCTTTACAGGCATGTCATCTATATGGATACAGCGGCATTTATAGACACCGTTTTACCGAAAGATGTAGGCCGCAAAAAGAAGTACGTACACTCCAAACTATTTTCGTGCCACATTATGCATTCTATTTTGTGTTGCCAAACTGTCTTCAATTTGAAACATTTTGCCCTTAAATTACGTTCATAGAGTAAAGAATCATCAGTTATTGTATCAACATAGTATATAGCCGCAAATAAACATTTAAGTCGGATGCATAAGTGCGTTCGTGTTGATATTGATTCCTTTTTTCCATTCAATATTGATAAGAACATGATAAAATGATAAATATTTGGCAAGGTGTAACATTCATATATATACTCATTGTAAATATGTTAATATACTCATTGTAAATAACCTTGCTTTATACCATTATTTGTGTAAAGGGGCCCCGTTCACAATCTGTGTCTTTTGCTATTCTGTTTTGTCCTACATATATTATTATTTTTAATTCGGTTTGAATAAACTAAACTAAACTACCAAAAAGACAAGAAATAGAAACCAAAAATAAGACGGAGGAACACGATATGAAGAAGAGAGTGGTATTGGGATGGAAAGAAGATGGGTTGCCCTTGTTCTTACCCCAAACCTATTGCCTTGGGTATGATGATACCATCCGGAGACGGTACGTCCGAAGTACCGATGAAGAAGTAGGCATCTGGTAAACATAAATAGAATACAATTTTGCATTTTCCTTTCTTTGGTACACTTAACCATTATGTCATAATGTATTATTATTCATAGTGCTGATCACTGTTGTTATCATTAACTTTGTTTGCTATTTGACTTGAAACAAATAATTTATGATAGTGATTTAACGGTGAAGCAATAAGTGAATGATGTGAAGATAAGAGAGAGAGAGAGAGAGAGAGAGAGAGAGAGAGAGAGAGAGAGAGGGGGGGGGAGGTGTGTGCGTGTGTAAATTTTGATATAATACGATACAATTTGATATCACACCGTGTTACTGTTGAAGCCTCATCAGTGAGCGACAGAGGGCGCTCTTGGTTGGATCATCACGTGGATTATAACATGGTATTATAGAGTAACATAGAAAAATAAAGTAACATAGAGTTATGTACCGGATGACGGACAGAGCACACTGCCCGAAACGTCGAGACTGATACTCTCTCTCTCTTTCAGATTTTGAAAGAAATCTTATAGTTAGTTGCAAAACTTACAAAACTTATCCACATTTTTTTTCACTTCTTTCTTCTTCTTTTCTCTTTATAAGTACTTTGTGACTAGTTCACAACTCTCAATCACCACCCACCCTCTTCTTCTACCTCCATTTCATCCCATGTATTTTTGGCTTAAAACACCGAAAACTAAAGCTAAAACTAGTTTTGTGTACGTGTTATAAAATATTGTTAAAAATAGTACATAAAACCTTACTAAGTCTAGTTAGTTACTGAAATGCATTGGGTTACATGCACTTGTATTAACTAACTAGGCTAGTAAAGCTTCAAGAATATGGCTCAAGCAGTCTAAGACCCTGTAACACTGAAATATTGTTAAGGCCATCGCACACAACTCGATCCGATGACTGGCTGAATCGCATGATCCGGTCGTGTGGGATCATATTTGTGCATGAAAGTGACGTCACTTTCCTAGTCGTAGGCCGACTGCACACTCGTGTCTTCTTTAAAGAGCGGGAGGCCGTAGGGGTTTCAGCTGCTTGAAAACCTTGGAAAATATTGGGCATACTTCAAAGATACCCAACGAATTGTATTTCCTAGTGGTGGGGCGCCCTCAGTCACATTAATACAAGTTGACCATAATACATAACGGTGTGATACAATGGTTGTGGTACATACCAGGTCCTTTCCCGTCATACGTGAACCCCTTCACCATGAGCGTGTCTTTGTCGACCACGTACACCGTGCCGCTGACGTTGTGGTGATCGGCCTCTGTCAGTCCCCTCCTCTCAAACTCCCCCAGGAGCTTCCCATAGTAGTCCCCTCGACACACGGCGAGCCCTGGAGATCGACGGAGGGAGAGAAAATAAACAGAATACGTCTTTAAACTATAAGTGATATATCTATATAGAATAGGATAATCATGTAAAAATATAGGTTGCGTGACGCTGGAACTGTAGATGAAAATACCAACAAATGAATACAAATGGTGGTGAAAATATTTTCCTCAACATTTTTCAGCTATAACATTATCCAGATTTATATATATTCCTATCCGGCGTGTTTATTATTGTATATTTTGCATATTTTCTATACATGTAGTATAGTTCCTTCGCAGAAGGTGGGTGTAATTGATAGGAATGTGACAATCAAAGCGCTGATCAGAGGATCCTAATACGTTACTATTTTTATAAGTAGGAAGGCTGAGTAGGCGATGAAGGGACAATCAAATAAACAACGCGGATATCAATTAAATTCAAGTTTTCGGTCATACGTATTTAGATATACATAGGCAGTATGGACTCTGTTATTGTCTATCATAGATAATTATACAGCAACGTATATGCGTATGCATACGTGTTTATGTGTGTGTGTGTGTGTGTGTGTGTGTGTGTGTGTGTATGTGAAAGAGAGTGAGAAAAAGATAAAAAAAACCCCGCCAAAATTGCTTTTTAATTCATGATAAAAACGGTGTAGAACCACTGCCTAAACAAACTATAAATAATCTAGATCTTCATAAAATTTGGTAGCTTATAATGATTCAGCATTCAAAATGGAAGTTACATTAACAAAATGGTGTATGTGTGTGTGTGTGTGTTTGAGGGGGGGGGGGGGTGTGAAATTGTTTGTGTGGTTGGTTTGAGGTCAAAACTACCAGGTTAAAACCTTGTACAATACCACTTCCTCAATGGCCATCATTCAATGACAACGAATTAGCATTGAGAAGAATGCGTCACTTGTTCTATAAAAATGAATTTAACATTTTATGCCCAATCATGCATTTGGCATTCTGCCATGTACCACCTGGTTCTAGCTACCCCCAAACCAAAATATATTCTAAACAGTAAATGAGAAATTAAGGTGTAAGCAAAACAAAAATAATATTTTCAAAATCCATTAGCCTAATCAATTTTAATGATGGACATCATTCTATGGTATTTTTGCTTTTAACGAAAACATGTTCTCCATAAGTCACCAAAACCTCACATACCTGATTTGACATTTAATACAAAACAATATCATTATTTTGAACTCTACCCGTTTGCGAAATGACAAGACAAAATCTTTTGATATATCTAAATATGGACAATTCATCTATCGTTAGTGCGTATAATGCGCAGTGAGACCACAACAACAACAACAACAACAAACATATCTGAGGCACATTTTGTGGAGTGGTGCAAGGTGCGTCCTTGCTCCAAATACTACTTTAACCATTTCTACCTTTTCAATAACAAAACCGCGCTTTTCCGGACGATTTAGCGCTGTGGGAATTTCTGCTCTAAGGTAAATATTTGATGGGTGATCAAGCACTTTGCAATGGCAATATTTCATGTCCAGTATATTGATCTTGTCCAAGGGGATCTTTTGTAAAGTGGTAGTTTTTGAACTTGGTGTTAGAGGCCCTTTTCTACGCTTTTAGATATTTTCGCTTTCAGGGCAAAGTTGAGCTAGTAGTCGCTTCTGACGTGCTCATTGGGTGTGTCTAATGAAATTTGTTCCATGGCTGTCCTTGTATTGATGTGCTAAAAATGAGCAAACAACCTTCTCCGTAACCCGCTGATCTTTCTTTGACGTTGACCTCCATGATTTGTATTCAACAACACACTTTTTTACGTCAGTTAGAACATAGCAATGCATCAAGCTGTCATGAACATCTCAACTCGAACAGAAAGAATAGCGAGAGGGGGTCACAGGACCCCCCCCCCCCCCCCCCCCCCCGGCAAACATAAGAAGTCATTAATAGCACATCACACAAAAGTCTTTTATACCTGCCTGCTCGTATTTTCAGTTCGTAAAATTAGGGTTCGACTCACGCATGTTTGGCTTTTTGTGATAACCTTCATAATCCGGGTTCGAATTCCAGGAGCTGGGTTCATAGAGAAACGGGACGGACAAATGTTGCTTCGCCGTCCCATATTTATACTGATTTGATGGGTGCTAGGGCTTAGGCAAACTCCCAACTTATTTGTTCACGTTTAACCTATGTAAACTGGTAATGTGGTGAGAGTTCGCACACAGAGATCGGAAGCATCGCCACCACCTCCTCCGCAAAAAACACTGTACACCACAATCACCACCATCACCACCACCATCTTTACCCCCACCTCTACCACCACTAGTACTGCTACTACTACCACCATCACCACCACCTTACCACCACCTCTACCACCACTAGTACTGCTACTACTACCACCATCACAACCACCTTTACCACCACCTCTACCACCACTAGTACTGCTACTACTACCACCATCACCACCACCTTTACCACCACCTCTACCACCACTAGTACTGCTACTACTACCACCATCACCACCACCTTTACCACCACCTCTACCACCACTAGTACTGCTACTACTACCACCATCACAACCACCACTTCCACTACAGTCACCATACTCCACTACTACACCACTACTGCATGAGCTACTGCTACTTGAAATTCTCGTACTTATCATTCTACTACTACTGCTACTATTATTCTCCTACTACTACTACCACTAGTACTACTACCACCACTACTACTACTACTACTACTACTACTACTACTACTACTACTACTACTACTACTACTACTACTTCTACTACTACGACTACTCCTCCTACTTCTACTACTTCTACTACTACTACAACTACTACTACTACTATTACTACTACTACTACTACTACTGCTACTACTACTACTATTACTTCTACTGCTACTACTACTACTGCTACTGCTACTACTACTACTACTACTACTACTACTACTACTACTACTATTACTTCTACTGCTACTGCTACTATTACTACTACTACTACTACTACTGCTGCTGCTACTACTTCTACTGCTACTTTTACTACTACTACTACTACTACTACTACTACTACTACTTCTACTACTACTACTACTACTTCTACTACTACCACTACTACTACTACTACTACTACTACTACTACTACTACGACTACTACTACTACTACTACTACTACTATTAGTTCTACTACTACTTCTACTACTACTACTACTACTACTACTACTACTACTACTACGACTACTACTACTACTACTGCTTACTACTTCTACCACTTCTTCTACTACTACTATTACTACAGTCCCCTAGTACCATCAGCAAACCCATCACCCACCATACTAACGGCACCAACAACACCAGCGCAATCAAACTCCAAGTACAAAGATGAGCTTGGCGTGTTTCAGATAAAGCATTCTTCTCAGAGTTCAAGTTAAAGTCAACAGATAAATAGTTATTTAGACATTGACACCCGACATTTCAAAGACTATTCAGCTCCGATGTCCGGTATATTTTGAGTCCCTCTCTACGCTGGCTATTCAGAGCTGATTTAAGAACCACTTCCTCATTTTCATATATTTCTTTGAGTTATCTTTACATGACTATACACATAGATCCCAAATAATCGCCTTCACTTCAGAAACCACACGATCTGTACATCAATATGGTGGTGTCCTTTCTCATATCTTACGTCCAAGTTTAAGATGGAACTTTCTTCCAGACGAAAAATACAAATTCTGCGCAAATTCACTATAACCATCCTCGGGGTTAATTCTTCAAAACAAGTGGAACACGTGGTCAAAAGGAATATGTATATGACTCGCTTTTCTCGATCATAATTATAATCTAATCACCCTTATTTCAAACAAATACCGTCATCATATTGGCCGTCGGCAGGGGGATATTTCTGACGTGCCCTCCCCCCCTACCCTCTGTTTTATAATGTTGCTTTACATCAACATTTGTTTACTCTTGAGCCAGTGATAAAGTTTGCACAAGGCTAATAACACACACAAATTCGATATAACAACCGTATGCCTGGCACACAAAGAGTTAAAAGACAGAGTGTCCCATTTGCAAAAGTCATGAAACCCAGCAGGAATCGGCTGCTTGCCCTAACTGTGACGCGAATTAATTTTTACAGTCATAGCTTCACGAACCTTTTCAAGAGAGTGCAAAACTCTCCGAGATTACGTTTGAAACGCAGCGAGCATGGTCTACATTTATAATCACATTGTCCCGGCCTGTCAGCGCGCGATGCGGATATTGGTCTCATTGAATGCATGCACCGTGGAGCGGACCATAGCGCACAGCGATCTCGCTTAAAGTCAGTATCTAGTTTTTCATTTCCAGGGAAGTTTTAATACAGTATCTTCTTCTATTTTCCATAGTTTTTACAACATTCAAGTTTTGACCTGCAAAAGTGACACCCTGTCTTTAAGAACGCCATTCCCTCCTCCGTCTCCATCACTCCTTCTAGCCCAGCCCTTCGGCGGGGGTGAATTGGCTATGTGGGTCTTACCAGGGAGGTGCAAGCCCTCATACTCCTCTGGTCTTTCTCTGTGCAAAGGGCGAAGATAAATACATATCCTTTTAAAATCAGCGTTTGCAGAAGTGACGACGGAAATTCATCAAGGATTTAAAATACAGCACTACGCAAAGTTTCATAAATTAGTAATTATGTTCCACGTCTGGTTGCTCTACCGTGTGATGTATTTTTATTTTATTTTTTTTTTACAGACGTGCATTAACCAGATATGATTTTTATCTCTGGGACGTACATTAATGTTTATAAATCCATGCAAACCTCTTTCTCGACGAGTGAGAGTAAGTTATTACCATTATTTAAACTGGATGCTTCTCTTAAAATGTATGTATATACTGTATAATTATGCGTATGTTTGTATGTATGTGTCTGTATGTCGGTGTGTGCGCAGGCGTACTTTTCTTTTATGCACATATTTATCATGTTATCCAGTACCATGTTGTTGAATGTGTTTGTGCAGTGTGTGTCTCAGCATGTAGGTAGTGTTTGTTTGTATGTGTATATACACACTTGAGGTGTGCTTGTTGGTGTGTGTGTGTTTCGTCGTATGTATGGTGCACGTCTGTTGGGGTGTAAAGCATGTGTATGTGTGTGTATGTGTGTGTGTGTGTGTGTGTGTGTGAAATATTAAATGATAAAATAAGCTTCCAAAACAGGGATTGTGTTATATACTGAGGTCACCATTGGGGTGTGGTTCAAAAACTGTTTATCTCTTTCGACGAGAGAAGATATAATGTAATAAACCAATTAGTGTGGTATATATTGTGGGAATATGGCATGTGGGAGAAAGAGAGAGAGAGAGAGAGAGAGAGAGAGAGAGAGATGGGGGGGGGGGAGGATAGGAAGAGAAGGACATAGAAGGAAACAATGAGACATACAGAGGGACAGACGCAGAGAAGATACGGAAGGAGAGAAGGATAAGAGAGAGAGAGAGAGAGACAGACAGACAGACAGAGAGAAGAGGGAGAGAGGGAGGGAGGGAGAGAGAGAGAGAGAGAGAGAGAGAGAGAGAGACCTCCCTGCTACCGAAACCTAAGGAAAAGCAAACACTTCAGCTCTTCTCATGATATAAATTATAAGATTAATAGGATAAATACTATCCCAACAAACAACCGAATAATACATATTATCAATATCAACATCTAGGTCTATTATGTTGAAAGCCCTATGAAATTATGTTCTGGTTAAACCTCCACGCAATAGCCTATGCATATCTCTGTCATGAATAAATAAACAATACAGTTAGACGAGAGATATAAAGAGGCAGGAACAACCAGAGAGAGAGAGAGAGAGAGAGAGAGAGAGCGACAGACGGACATACACAGATAGATCGAGCGAGAGACAGAGATAACGATTGCAATAAGTGTATTGACTGTATTTTTATCACTTTCATTACGAGATATTCCTCTACCACCGCGCAGTATACGGTCCCTGCAGTCATCCCCTATAAGCGGTATTAAGCTACCAAAATAATTATCATATATCATCACCGTACACACTACACAGCATAAATGCGAGTCGCAGCACATATCAATAGTGCTCCGCTATCGTTTATTGTAACTTGACATAGCCTTTCCTTACCTGCGAAAAGCAGAGCAGCTCTATACACCGACCACACGCCCATTCTGTCACTGTGAACCATCTCCGACAGGCACCAGGAAACGATATGAAAAATACTCGACGATCATCTCTTTTATGTACACATGCTATACTCGATCAGAACGCATGCGTGACATGAGTTCGTGTATGGGGATGGGGATAGACCTACAAGGACATGTGTATCATCTGTATATGGGTGTGAAAACATCAATCAATTTCTGTGGATTATAGGTGTGCGCTAAGGCTGTAGAATAGGATTACGATTGGTTGTTATTCATGTTTGATCTGGGCCGATAATAAAATAAATGCGTACAATAATTTATAAAAGGCAGTAGTTAATCGGAATCGCCTGAGCGCAGTATCATTTATGGAGAATCGCTGGCTCGCTTCTTTGTATGAAATCTACCTGAACGAAACGAACCAGAAACCCACAGACAATGTTAGGTTCATTGTTGTATCACAATGCCTGATAATTATGCCGACGTCAATCGTTGCTTTAGTATGCAAGATTGCTATTTGCCACCAGGGCAACTGCTCGTTGTGTGCATACATCATTTTCACTTGTCAGCGGCTCATACATACTAATATGCATGTTTATTTCCATCCGTAAACTGCTAATACGTATGTATATTTGCTGTTTCGCACTTTTAACTGCTCGTACACAACCCTCTATCAAATACATAGCAATTTTTACAATTTCCCGTTGTCAAATGGTCATGCACATTCATGTGTATAAATCCATCGATCTGTCAACTGCTTACAATTTAATGCTTGTACATAATATTGTCAACTGTTCATACATATTTAGTAATTAGTATTTAGTATATTTAGTATATTTCCTTTTGTCAACTGCTAACATATATATGTGCTGTCTTAGTTCTTAGTATCTGTCTTCACCTAGTAATCAGCGCCATCGCAACCTCTATTCTTATATATATATATATATATATATATATATATATGATGCAAATGCGAACAATAGCCCACCAAAGCCTTAATCAGGTCCAGAAGGCCAATCAGTGATTCACTGCAGCTCAAATTAATTAGTCACACTTTAAAATACATATTTATATAACAATTAAACCCAAAATTTAACAATTACATATTTGATAGGAAGAAACTATGTACGCGGCATTTGAAGGTTTGGAGACCAGTGTGAGAGATGTTGCCAACAACTTTGTTAGGGAGACTAAATTCCAAGTTCTATAACAGTCAAATGTACAGGGGAGGCATGTCAATCAGGCTAACTGCTAATACATATCTATAATCATCGATTCCTTTCGTCAAGGACACAAGGAAACAATGAATATGCAAAATATGTATTAGCTGTTGACGAAAGGAAATGATTATGAATAGGAATCATAATTTCCTTTTGTCAACTAGCTGCTAATACATTTGCATATTCATTGTTTACTTGTGTCAACTCATGATAATTTTCACCTCTTCCCACTGCTCAGCATTATATATGGGTGTTTATGAAATCCTTTATCGCACAATGTGTCTCGTTTCACTTTCAAGTATTCTCGTATATGATGTATCAGTAAGTCATCGAATCCCTACAAGTAATTGTTGTACGTGTGTTAAAATTTCCAGTTTTTCAAAAGGCACTAGATTGTACGTCGTCTTTAAAACACGAAATGACTTACATTATCAGCGTGAACGACAGTGTCTATACGAAGGAAAAGTGCGAATAGTGCACTCTAGCTTTTACCCTACATTACATTATGTACATTGAATCATCGGTTACCATGGCAATAATATGAATCTTGTCGTAACGCTGGCTTAAATGTCAAAAAGAAACAAAACCCAAGCATTGGACCGAATTATCGCGCCCTCTCGGTATGTATTCAACTTTCAGACAGTCAGATGGAAAGAGATGTTTTTCAGTGCTAAAATATTTGAAAATAGACGCTTCTTCAGATGCTGAACAAGGAAATAATTGTAACCAGGCAGCAGCTCATAATACAAAAGGTGTAAAACCGTGAATGCTGCCTTTGAGGTAGCGGCCTACGGCAGAGTATTATGTACTACCCTATTCATTACCACACAAGCTAACTCACGGCCACAACGAACCGATTATAACGTACTGTACACGCGTTTGTTTTTCTTTCCTCCCCTTTTTCTATTTTCTTCTATTTTTTCTCTTTACATCTCACCTGTCTTGTTCCAATCTAACATATTTATTTAGTACTCATTATTATGAGATATCAATGTAAATACTGTGTTTCACTCAAACCAAGGGAATCTATAGCTCAACTTTTTAATAGGTTTCCCCATATTTCGCTCTAAACTCTGTATCATCTTCAACATGTCATCTTAAGATCACGCAAAGAATGAATGTACCTTCTATGAATGAATGTACCTTTTTTTTTTATTGAATTTACTTTGTATTCAGTGTAATCTGTACATTGAACTACTCTGTAATATCAGTTTGTTTGTTATATGTGTGACTGTGAACTCAAATGAAATCCGTGAACATGATATCGGCAGGGTCGAGAATGGCGTGCCACGCCGGCCAAGAGAAAAAAAAAATGACAAAATACCATTGCATCGCGCCTTTTCGCGCTCTTTTTACGGTTATTGGGTGCTCAAGTGGAATGAAAGTCACGTGTCTTCATTTATAACAAACAAACCATTTTGATAAGGTCGTGACTCACGATGTCTTTGTGATAGGGTATCCAAGTATATTTTAATGAATCTCTGCGTTTTCAAAGACACGTGCTACCAGCACAAATGAGAGAGTTGTTTTCTTTCCTAGAACATCGACGTCTCTTTCACCAGGATATGGCTCACAACGTCTAGGTGAAATGACACCTAAGAATAGTTCGTCAGTACGTTTTGGTACGTATTGCATGTTGAAATGAAATGAAATGCAAACGTGAACAAGAAAATAATTTTGCGCAAATCGTGGCTCACAGAGTATATGTGAAATGGTATCAAAGTATATTTTACTGAACATCTCCATGTTCATTGATACGATGTATCAGAACAGATTAAACGGTATTTTTTTTAGGGAACAAAAATATTTTGATGAAATTTGGAATCACCCTTACTTGAAATGGTATCTCGATATATTTCATAAAATCTCTGCATATTCTTGGTACGTTGTGCATGATCATTTTATTTTACTTATCTAAGATTGTTTTCTTTATTGGTTACAAAAAATATTTTGATGGGGTTTTGGAGCACAATGTCTGTGTGAATAGTATCTGAGTATATTTCATCGAATCTGCATATTCTTGACACGTTGTACATGATCAAATTTAAGTTTAATGATTAAAGATTATTGTTTTCTTTATTAGGAACAAGGAGATGAGGCTGAAGCTCACAAGGTTTTCATTTTTAAGATTTCATCGAATTTCTTTAAAGATATATTTTTTCATTGGTTACGAGGGCATCATTTAATCAAGTAGTCGCCATAATGTCAAGGTCAATGTCAAGCCAAGGTCAAATGCAAACTCTACGGTCTTTAAACAATAATTGCGGTTGTACTTTAGGTTTCTGTCTTCATCGCAACTGGTATATGGCATCATTGGTAACCATGGAAACAAAATCGATCAGGAAGTGTCAGTGAATATCTAACTAATGTCTTGAAAGTGAAACTTTTCGCGCGCTCAGAAGAAATTCAATCGGGATGGACAGAGTCGTCAGGAAAGGTTGAAAAGAAATGATATTGATCGCATAGCTACGGCAGTACAATCTGGGCATGTATGTAAAGTGAGGGTGCTACCGTTCTAGGTGTAGCCATACAATAGGTATATTTTTCTCTTGGGAAGGATATCGATCGGGTAGTGGCTCACAATGTCAAGGTGCAATACAAACACTTAAATGCAAATGCTGGACTCCGGTAATTATTTCTTGCAGGCAACCAACCAGCGGCGTTCTTTGGCGCCGATGATTTTACGCGCGATTGGGTTCCAAGGACTACGGGTCATGATCAATGAAAGGCCCCGAACGAAGCACCATGGGAATTGGTCTGATGGAAGATGCAATGATACGAAGGAGAGAGATGCGCGGAGGATATTTGTGGGCGGAATTGCACGTTCACAACCAAGAGAAGACATCTCATGCTCGCTTTGTTACTTATCCCTTTGGCAGACAAACTGAAATCCTGTACAACATTGCATGAACCAAACGTGTTCTTTCCCGTGAAAAAATATAGGAATGGTTAAACAGTATCCAAAATATATGTTATCTCTATGGTCACCACCGCCACAAGCAACGCCATGGTAACCAAATTAAACGCTGTCCAATATGTTCTTCAATTGTTCCCTCTCCCCTCTCTGGGCTACCTCACAATCAGATGTTTCTTTATCGTTATCATCATCATCACCATCATCATCATCAGTGCGTTGTAATTTCACCACCGTCGTCTCATCACCACCATCATCATCACCATCCTACTTTCACCGTCTCATAATGATCACCATCAACATTATCCCCACCAACTCCTCCTCTGCCAGATAATCTCAATCATCATCATCGTCATCATCATCGTCATCATCATCATCATCATCATCATCATCATCATCATCATCACCATCATCAGTGTGGTGATATTGCCACCACCGTCGTCTCAGTACCATCACCACCAGCATACTTTTCTTCACCGTCTCATCATGATCACCATCACCATCACTACCAACGCCTTCTCCTCCTCCACCGCACCACCATCAATACAATATCATCAGCATATCAAACAACCCATGAATAAATCACAAGCTACAAGGCAAATATTACATGTACCTTCTGAAACAAAAAGGTACTCCGTTATTTTATTCTACAAATGTACTATTCACAGGTAGATAAACTTTCGTCCATACACCTGAAAACACTTCTTAAAACTTGTAATACAAAATACTCTATACATGTATTCATCTGCCCTCTCTCGCTCTCTCTCTCTCTCTCTCTTCTAACATGGATATCTTTATAAAGAGTTTAATAAAGACGTAAATGTCACGATTGAAGAGCATCTTTTAAGGACTCGTGATACAAAACACATCAAGGGAAATCAAATAAAAGCACACGAAGAAAATAGAGGGGTGGGGTGAGGTAGGAGAAGACTTTACTGATCAACAGCTTACTGGTTGGGGGTGATAGGTGGTCACTTGGTAGTGCTGATTGTTGTTGGGGGTTGGGGTGGGGGCAGGGGGCATTGAGGGGGAGGGGGCGTAAGCATGACTGCACAAACCGACCAAATTACGGTTGAATCATATCATGACACTCTTAAAATAAAATATGCCAATATGAAGATAAATATGTTCCTTCATGACATTGTGGACATCCTCTGTGTAGAATACTCACATTTATTGTTTTAAATGATCAAAGAACACTGTAAAGAACTGTGTAGTTTCTTATTTAGCTGCCATGGGTTACAACGGGGAAGTGTTCATATCAGAGTGATACATGTTGGGGATACACGAATAGTTGACCAAGGATGTCAAGTAATACCTATAGCTGATATCACTAAGGAACACATCAATTATGTTGATAAGAGGCATGCACAATGGTTAAAATTTACTCTATACTCAAAACCACTGCTAATCCGACATGTCAAATATTTATAGCCATTTGTGATATAAGTGCAAGCAAAATATACCAGAATGAACTTTAACATTTATTTAAGATATGTCCAAATAGGAAACAAAACAAACAAGTTAAATGACCCTACCATTTCTCTCTTCTTTTTCCTTTTTTTTTTTTTACATGGTAGTGGTCCGTACAGAAATGTAAAAAATTAGAGGAAATAAATGCCATACACAGAAGTCTTGTCTACATTAATCACATAAATGGTGTTAATTAATCTATCACAAAGTTTGCAATAGTCTGGTGGTTAAGTACATTTCATCCACATAAATAAGCCAGTGAAATAACTGTAAGTGGTCTTGATCAAAACCATACAGATTTACTATTGTAAAAAATAAAATTACTATAACAAATATTTCATTCTGGCTTATATTATAGGAAATTAAGTTCTAGTTTATCCCGTTTGAAATTCATGCAAGTTATTACTGCAATGACATCATATGTATTATTAGGTGATAACGAACAACTTTTTCCTTCAAATAATTCAGACTTTAATAGTAACAAATAGAAATAACAAAGATGATGTCTTTTTTTAACAATCATAATATTAATGATATTAACTATTCAAAAAGAACATCACATTCATCATACCCCATCTCTTGCAAATTAAAGTTAATAAATAGACTTACAACAAATGCAAATAGTTAAAGTTTTAAGAAAAAAAACACGCAATGGTTGTTTTTATCATTGTACAGTAATGAAATGATACATTCCACGAATCACAATAGGATTGGAGCTGGTTGTCTATATCACATGTAACCTAGTTACGAGATGGAGCTTGGAACTAGCTATCATAAATGTATGTACTTTGAGACTACTCTCTTCCCCTACCCTTAAAGAAAAAGAAAACAAACAGCTTTCACCCCTTTCATGTGATAACACAAATACATGTAATAACTATTCATGTATGACCCTATGATTGTCATGTCAAAATGAATTTTACATTCATTGTAAATTGCATTATTCAACTGTAATTCCTTAATAAACAATAAATAATAAACAATAATGAAGAGTAAACTGAACTACCCTAATAACTACTTTGTATCTGGATGTTACACTGTTGCTCACAGTTAGATTTTCTGGCTTCGTGAAATATGGTCCAGTTAGGATGTCAAAATTTGAAATGGAACTGTAGTAACTAAAGGGGTGTGGCTTAGTTGCACCCAGTAAGGACTTTGAAGTTTACTCGATCAAATTCTGTATTGTCCATACAGTAGATAATGTGGGAGTCGCACTGCTCGGTAGAAAAGCCAGCCCAATAGGAAGGCTCAAAAAAGAACGGGCCTATTTAATGCCGCATGCTTTTGTTCCATTCAAAGCATTAGCAAACCGGGCAAACACTTGGTGAAACAATGAAGTCACCTGTCAACCACAGAACTCCACATACTGATGTTGATATTTAAGTATAAAACAATAAATAATACAACTAAGAAAGAAACCTGAGTATAAAACATTCAAACACAAAAATATGAAATATCACCGCATATGATTATCCAACCAACACTCACACAATTTATTACACAGCATAGTCAACATATTAGTCAAATATATATATTTCTCTCTGATATGCTTTTACATCTTGCACTTCTCACAGAACCATATTTTCACTTGTGTGACATTTCAGTGTCATGGAGTATTAAAAACGTTAAAATACACTCACTTCTATTCTTCTTCCGCAACATACTCGGGGGAACGAAGGCTACGATCAATATCTTGCAAGTTACTATCTATTCATATTGAAACTGTTATAGGATTGACACCAGTCGTATGTTCAGTAAATCACTTGTACATTCTATATCTTCGGCAACACTTTGTTGCCAGAGAGGCTAAGGAAAACTATTTTTTGAAGGATATTTGACGCTGCAAATTCCTCTCTCCTTTCCTTATATTCATCATTTTTATGACTGCATCTGTGATTGTGATATGTGACTTATGAATACTGTATATCATTATGATATTGGACATATGCCCCTCTATGGCACTATTCATGTTGACTTTTTTCTAGCACTGTCATATTACACTCCATTTACATTGGCATCAGGAGTATGTCACCGACGTAAGATGAACCTCTAATGTGTTCTTCTTCTGTATAGCACTCGGAATATCTGGGGGACACAGTTCATAGACTGAACAGCCTTCTGAGGTAAATCATGGGGGGGGGGGGGGGGGTCGGCATCACTCCCGTTTTCCAGCGAAGGCGATCTGTTACACCCTTTTAACCAGAAGTGCAGTGGGGTCATTAAAGACCGGGTAACCCTTTTACAAAAGTCATGTAACTCGGCATGGATAGGCAGCACACCCTAACAATGACATACCAGTATATGACATCTCAGTAATAGCTTCAGGAAAAGTGGAAACATATCCTTGTTCATTTTTGAAACATCGGGACCATAATCTACAATCATATACATGTACTATATTGCAACAGCCACAAAGTGCAAGGCTTGCATTGCACGCACTGCTCGCATTACCGCGGACAATCATTGATCTCTGTGTGGACAGTTCGGAGAGGAAAAACATGATGTGTGCTGGTTGCCTTTTCGGTCATTATGGTACAGGAACTGTGGAGGTTTTAGACGACCAAAAAAAAAAAAAAAAACGTACTCAAAATCTTAAGATGAATATAACTCTGCTCAAAGTCTGTTCCAATTCTATCATTGTGAAAGAAGTTCTTGAACAGTTCTTCCAATTTTCAGTATTTTATACAAAAATTTAATTTCTTTGACTTACAAAAGGGCTACCATGTCTATAAGGTATGACTTCCCCAAACACAGGACCTCCATTGAATGTAATATGGCAAGGAAGGAACACTTCCTTTCCATTTAGCATTCTACCAGTATACATATGATCTCATTGAGTAGTTTGAACTGGAAGTGTAGTACTACAACACTCTTTTGTTCACTAATGCTGCTGTGACAAGTCATGCCATGCTAATAACAGCAAAAAGTACTCTAATGATGTTCACATGCAAATAATGTCTGCTATGAGCTTGATATTTTCAGTCGGCATATTTTCGTGAACAGCATTACATTTTTTTATATGTCACAAACTCGTATATGCCAAGGTTGAACAATCAAAAAGTTAGCAAAATAGCTCATGTTAATACACTTTCAAAAAAAGAAAGAAAAATCTTTTTTTTTCATTATTTTACAAGGTGAACACAACAATTGCACACAATGACGTATAAGTGGGTTTCAATAAATCAATAGTACAAGAACAGCCAGTGTTGGAGCTAGCAAACTTAATTATGCGAACAGCAACACGGGCAAAGACTTCACCGATGCATATAAAACATCATTAGAGATTCAGGACAAAATGTTCAATCTTTCTATTTCCATCAATTATAAATACAACAATATTAAATCATTATTACATTCTTGTGACAGGTCAATAGCGCCCTCCTTGTTCTTGGGGCAGACAGCTTGTGAAATGAGCATCCGATGGATGCATCACTTATGCTTCCGGGATGGCAATGGGGCAGGTTCCACCACAGCACAGACATTCTGATATAAGACTGGGCGTGTCCAACTGCAAATGCCCCAAGGCTCACTTTTGGCCAAGCGGTGGCGTGCTTGAAATAGACTTCAAGCGATCAACCCCTGACTGGTACTTCTCATCTGCATGCATGAGGCTTATCACCTTACTCATGTAAGAACTTTCTATTAGAAAGAAGAAAGGAAGACCCTTGAGACTTGTGATTGCTATGGATTCTTAAAGACCAGTCCTACCAACAGATGAAGATACAAACTTCCTCGTATTTTGATGTAAGAAGAAATTCACAAATGGTTCTGCAAGTCAGTGCATGATCCTTTGCTTTGCAGAAAGCCGTTTCTTACCCCAAAGTGTACAAGGTTTGCCTCACACAAGATTGTGTATGCCATCTTATAACAGATAGCTTTATCCGTTGAATGGGAAGAGGAAGTGATGAATGAAGACTCATTTTAACTCCTTTGACACCACACGTTACATCACTCCATAGGAGTTGTGTGTATTTGTGGTGATGGAATCTACCTTCAGCACGTGGAGAGTTAAGGATGTGAATCTGGCAAGTCTTTGTAGATTGCTGGGGATTTCCCTTCTCTATTTCAAAATACTTGCAGGGACTGCATCTCTCTCTTCTCTAGTTTGGGGTGCGGTCTCTACTACGAAGATAGCAGAATCTGTAATACAAGAAATTAAAAACAAAGGTGCCATGAATATGATTGGACATACTATGCAATGTAATATCTCAGAATAATTATAGGTATTTGTTTTTGTGGAATCAGAACCTAAAGACGAAACACAACACATTTCGGTCTTAATGCACATCATACAGAAGTAATTAGGGGGAAGAAAGTGTAATAATGCTGTCAGATTACAAACAAGAGTAAAACTTTACTATAAAATCAATGACTTTTCCTCAATTGTGAGAGTCATGGAATATTCACAATTCAAGTGACTAGCATAAAAGGTGTTGAGTTTGAGGTGTTGAATATTCACTGTCTACAAAATCATCATATTATTTGTCAAAGCATATTTTTCTTTGTCAAACCTACAGACTTGCATTCATCTTATAATCTAAGGACTTTCAAGGATGATTTAAGATGTCTAAATACTTACTTCAAGAATATACCAAATGAATTGCATCCTGCTTGGCCCTCTGTTCAGTACTGTCACCTATTGATCATCTCATCTTCATTGGTTCTTTTCCTGATATGGCCAAGTCTGCAAAGAACAAGCACATCACACGGAGTTACGCTCTATGCAATCGCACGAGACCATTGTGATTGTCTCAGATTTGTATACTGAATACACCAGCTTCACTAATATCCAAGGCCTTGTCTGTAAAATGTATTGATGTCTGCATGTTGTAATATATGAATGTACCTCTATTCAAGGAACAGCCACCATTAATTCCAGCCCACCCCCTCCTCCCACCCCCAACTAGCCTGTTGAACTCCTGGCACCAAGAGAGCTCCTGTTGTAGTCTCTGTGTCTCCTGGATGTAGACAGGGATGTCCCCTCCGCCACCCTTAATCTCATCTGATCCTTAATCCCACCCCTCCCTTAATCTCACCCCTCCTCCCACCCCAACTAACCTGTTGAACTCCTGGCAGCCAGTAAGTTCTTGTTGTAGTCTCTGTGTCTCCTGGATGTAGACAGGGATGTCCCCTCCCCTACCCTTAATCCCACCCCTCCCTTAACCTCACCCCCTCCTCCCATCCCAAACTAACCTATTGAACTCCTGGCAGCCAGTAAGTTCTTGTTGTAGTCCCTGTGTCTCCTGGATGTAGACTGGGATGTCCCATCCCCTACCCTTAATCTCTTCTCATCCTTAATCCCACCCTTCCCTTAATCTCACCCCTCCTCCCATCCCCAACTCACCTGTTGAACTCTTGGCAGCCAGTGAGCTCTTGTTGTAGTCTCTGTGTCTCCTAGATGTAGATAAGGATGTCCCCTCCACCACCCTTAATCCACCCAATCCCTTCCTTAATCTCACCTCTCCTCTCACCAAGCTCACCTGTTGAACTCCTGGCAGCCTGTAAGCTCTTGTTGTAGTCTCTGTGTCTCCTGGATGTAGACTGGGATGTCCTCTAGTCTTGTCGGAGGTAGGATGTTGGGGATGTATTTGGCAAAGAGAGCGGGGTTCATCTGAGCGTATTCTGCAATGGTACATCATGTCATGCTTGTTGGTCAATACAATGTCATCACTTAAAGTTTAAGGATTTAAAAGATAAAAGTTTCCACAAAAAAAATAGAGAGAAAGAGATTACGACAAGAACAAAAAACAGAAAAAAAATAATTACCAAAATTATGAGTATAGTCAGACAAGAAATAGAGCTCTAAAGAGCTCTAAATATATTTTACCCTTCTTCTTCTATTTGAATAGAAAGTACTACCACTGCATGAAAACAAATTCTTGTTTTCCAGATGGTTTTGATCATGAGTAATATTGTTAAAACATCATTCAAAATGTTATCTTCACATTCTTTCTAATATAATTCTTCTACGTAATTGCCTTTTTAAAAAAAAAAATTACGTCTAGATGTATTTGTTGATTTCAAACCACATATCCAGTAAACAGTTACAATGCAAACAAAGTTATGTAAACAGTTATAATACAAAGCCAGAGTGCAGAAACGTTCCTAAACCTATTTAGTTCCTGAAATATGTGCAGCTACATTCATTTATAGAAACTAAGTAGGCCATGAAGGTTACATGAATAAGGCCCCACATCAATAGACTTGGCAGAGGTTGGAAAAAAACAGCTCCTGCTTTGATACTGGTTGCCAAAACAATGGTGTGACCTTTTGATTCACTCCAGTGATGGATCTAATTGTGACTGACCTTGGCTGAATGAGTAGAGACTGTTGATGATTTCGGAGGCGACTGTTGGGTGCACCGTGAAAGGCTTTGTCTGGGCTTCCTCCAGCAGGGCTGTAGGCACCGATAAAGAGAAGGAAAGAAGGAGGGAATGAGGAAAAGAGGGAAGGAGGAAAGAGAGGAATGAAATAAGGACACAAGGAGAAGATGAAGAAGAGGGACGAGAGCAGGAGGAGGTAGATCAGGAAGAGAAAGATGAGGTAAGAAGGGAGAGGAGGGGGCAGGGATGGAGGAGAGGAGAAGATGAGGGAAGACAGGAATGAAAGGAGTGGAGGGTCAAGGTGAAGGAGGGAAGAAGGAAAGGAGGGAAGGGGAGAAAAGGAGAGAATGAGAGGAGAGAATGAGAGGAGGGGACATATGGAGGTAAAGAGGGCAGACAGGAATGAAAGAAGGAGAAATGTGACAAGGGAAGAGAGAGGGGGGGGGGGGGAAAGAAGAGGAGCAGAAGAAAAGGAGGGAGAAGAGGAGGCATTAGATGAGGAGGGAAAAGGGAGATGAGGAGAGAGGGAGGAGGTATCAGGGAAGGAGAAGAGGAGGAGAGAAGGAGAAAATGTGGAAGAAGGAAGGTGATGAGAGGGAAGATGGTAAGAGGGAAGGTAGGGAGAGGGATGTAGGGAAGAGGGAGGAGTTTTAGAGGGAAGAGGAAGGAAAGAGAGAAAAGAAATTGGGAAGAGGGAGAGAGGAGGAAAGCAGAAAGAAAGCAGAATAAAGAGAGGAGGGAAGAAAGAGAAGGGGTGGAATAGGGAGAGAAAGATATATGTTGGAAAAGGGGCAAGAAAGGTTAAGGAATTAAATGAAAGCAATGCAAAAAAGTGTAAATTAGTCACAAGGTATAAATTGATGCTGGTGTTGATACAATGAGCAAATCTTGGACTACAGCCTAGTAGTGAATATGATGTGGTTCCTCTGTTTAAAGGGGCACAAGGACTGACTTGTGGGTGGAACTGGGTGAAGAGATGTCTTCAATGTTTCAATGAGAAGCCAATGGGATATTAAACTTGGCAGACATTTCAACAACTTAATTTATTATCGACATTTGATTGGGAATGTCATGACAGTAAAGGAGTAATTCAAGTCAAAACAATTGAGCTCACATTTGCCAATATCCAATTGAAGAGAAGGGAATGATTGTGAAACAAACATATGGAGAGAAAAGCAAACAGATCCAACATTGAGATGCAAGGGGCCAACTCTGCCCTACTTTGAACACATGTAAAGGAAGCAAGTAGCAAAGTTTTCTTCTCTTGTAAGTTAGCAAAATGTGTTGGCCATTTTTATCAATGCAGTACCACTTCATGTTAGATTGAATATTTCACATGAACAAGAATATGCCTTTTTCGGTTTCTGCATGTGCGTAGGAAATGCTGGGTTCTATCTAAAAACATCCACAACTCAAATTTCAGTGATTTGTCATTTGCTTCCTTTTGTCTAAGTACTAAGAAGTCTAAGTCTAAGAACTCAACTTGACATGTCTCACCTAGTACTCTTGCTATGTGCATGTCAACGATGTACTGTGTGAAGAGTTTGGTGAGTTCTGTCCTCAGCTCACTCTTGATCCGCGGTACTATGTAGAAACGATTCTGAACAGAAACAACCCAAAACGTGCACAAATCACAATGTATCCTTGGAATAATGGATGGAGTTTCCTTGTTAAGCTGACAATGTTCCAAACAGATTCAACAGATTTCACACACCATTAGAAAGATTTTTTTTATTGTTTTTGACTCATACTAACATGAGTATGCTTGTTGAAGTGTGAATGTCTATATTGTCTCTGCTGGATTTATATGCACAATTAACAATCATAATGATGAACATAGCTTATTCATTCATTATCAAAGATTCTCAAACAAAAAACGCACTTGCACGTTCTAAAGTATGAATGAATCTCACAGCACATATTGATGATTTTCTGTCTCTAATTTTTTTTTATCTCTTCTTATTTGCTTTTCATTTCTTTGTAACTCCAAAATTCTTTTGTGTCATTCTATTCACAAAGTGCATGATAACAATTAAAGTTATGTTTAGATGCAGCCAACCAAAAACTGCAATTTTACACCTTGTACTATGTTGTAATTGTAATAATCTGGCATTTTATCATTATCTCACATGTCAACTAAAGCAGTGAAGGTTAACAGTTGGTTAGGTATGTCACTAGTTGAGAGTCATCAATGTGGGTAAATGATCAGGGAGGTCTTGTTACAGCAGATTGGGTTAGGACATGTTCATGTGTCTGCACTTGACCACAAGGAGACAGGGGTCTGAGTCTGCAATGCTCCATCTTTTCACATTTGTAATCTTATCTTGCATGTACAGTGTGGACATTGCCAGCTGTGTGAAAGCATTGGTTCACTTTAGTTCAGTTCAGTTTTTAATATCATCATCTCGCAGCCTCAGCTGAATTGCACGACAAACTACAATTATCTAAAAACATGCACAAATAAAAACAGCTAATGAAAATACATATAGATTGGTCAAATAGTGTCTGGAAATTACTGGTATATTTAGAAATTGGTACTTACCATGTAGTTGAATATGGGTACAATGCCTCCCAGGGCTTGAGTATACTGCTTTAAGGTGTGATGAAACTGACCCAAAACCTGCGTCTCGTGACAATTCTAGTGGAGAAAACATAATGCTCAAAATGTGAAAAGATTCCTTCGAATGCAAAAAAAGGACATGAGAGAACCCAAACTTATTTAACCATGACGATAAAACATACCAATATGAACACATAAACCCTGTTTTATTCGACTATGGTAAAAGATGGATACATGTATGCCAATATTAACATTTGTATACGTGTAGTATCTTTCACGTAATTGAGAGCTTTGTTAAAAGTAATGGATAGAAGTGGACAAAGTGGCAGAGATTATGGCTCCTTTGATCACGGCAGAAGTGTTAAAATATGAGCAGAAGTTCCATTCTTGTTTCATTTCACGATCAGAACCAACCCAAAATGATATACAGTAGTCATTGATATCAAACCAGACCAAGGGCATTTATTCACCAAGATGTGCATAAGTTAAGCACGACTGGTGATCTATTCTAGTAGTAAATAGAGTGAATTTCCTACATTTGACAGATTAGGATATAAACTTTGTATTCAATAGGAATTTTAATCTGCAAAGATCAGATTTCAACTTTAGCTGATGGACATGAAAATCACTGAGAATCTGATTTGGCACCCAAAAACAGGTCACCACTCATGCGTAAAGTTGTGCATAACACACATCTTGTCAACCCGCTTCACCTGGACCCGTACTGATGGCAGAATACATGTAGATCTCCCATGATCTTATCCATACAGCACCATCCATTCATTTGAAATAGTTTACCCCACATATACATTATATACTCTGTTCTCAAGTTAATTTTCTGCTTTGTTTTTAAAAATGATCCTCACCTGCAATTGCACGGCCATGAGCTGAAGATGGAGCGTGATGGTGCTCCGAAGATCGGCGTACATTCTCTCAGCAAACTGCTGACACACACACTTGTAAACACAACTGTGCACAGGAGATGGAGAAATGGAGGGAGTGTGGAAAAGAGAGAGGGGGAAGGGGGAGGAATAGTGGGTGGGACGAGAGCAGAAAGGGAAAAGAAAAAGAGGGAGAAAGAGAGAAGAAATAATTTTCTTGGATTTTAGTTCATTCTAAGCGTTTACAATCAAATAGCACTAGTTCTACTACTACTGCCCTTACTACTTCTGCTACTACTTCAAGTGCTATTTCTACTACTACTACTACTACTACTACTACTACTACTACTACTACTACTACACTGTACTACTACGTACTACTACAACTACAACTTCTACTACTACTACTACTATCACTACAACTACTACTACTATTACTACAACTACTACTACTGCTACTACTACTACTACTATTACTACAACTACTACTACTAATACTACTACAACTACTACTACAATTACTTCTTCTACTACTACTACTACTACTACTACTACTACTACTACTACTACTACTACTACTACTGCAGCAGCAATGTCTACAACAGTACTACTTTACATGTACACTTACGATGTGTACTTCTACCACTGTACCACAAGTACTACAGACTCTAATGCACATACTACATGTACTGGTATTATCTAAAATAATAATGACTGTAATGAGCACTATATAACTATACACCAGCTCAAAGGAATTGGCATAGGGACCGGGAAAGGGAAGAAAGGGAAGGACCCGCAGTTTTAAACCGTGGTATATTTTGTCCAGTTCAGCATGAAACACAATGCTTTAGCCTAAAAAGCATCATGTTTCATGCTGAACTGGACAAAATATACCATGGTTTAAAACTGCGGGTCCTCCCTTTCTTCTCTTTCCCTTTCCCTATGCCAATTCCTTTGAGCTGTAGTGTACATGAAAGCAAAGAAATGAAATGTTGACTTCTCTACCTGTACATCTGTTCATAAGAGATCTTCATGTACACCCCTGGTTCCTGTGTCAGCAACATTTGCACTGCTCCCTCCAGCCGTGGCCAGAATTGCACTCTGTAATCTTCCTCGGTCATGAACCCCGAACCTGCAGACCAATAAACACACCAACCACAGGTTCACAATCTTCACCAATCACAAATCCTTGTTGGCTGGGTGAGCAGATTCAAAGGCAAGTTATGTGATTACTAGGCATTTATGGAAAATATACACTACCACTCTAGGGAATTGGCATCAGGTAAAGGGTACATGGAAAGGGAAGAAAGGGAAGAAACTGCGGTTTTGAACCACAGCATATTTTGTCCAGTTCAGCATGAAACACAATGCTTTTTAGGCTTGTGCATCATGTTCCATGCTGAACCGGGCAAAATATACAGCGGTTCAAAAAACGTGGTTCCTTCCCTTTCCCTTTACTTGATGCCAATTCCCTAGAGCGGTAGTGTATATGTGCGCAGGAATTTGATTGATTTTATACATGTACCAAGATTAGTGAAAATGATCACTGCACAACCAAACAATAGAGGCTACGCACATTATTAACTACATACTGTATATTTGTGCTGAGGATAATAGATTTTTCAGAACAAGTAACCAACACCGGGTAATCAAACATGTTGTATTTGCAGAGGCTTTACGGTTCAATCCTGATGTCATCATGTATTACCAATCTAAAAAGTCTGCTACACTGTATATCATGTACAGTGTACCCGAGAAGTAAAATGTTTTTTGACAGTGGCTCTTTTTGGTATTGTAGGGGCTGATTGCCCTGAGCCCCTGAGTCATTCTCTACCAGGTAGATGTAAGTAAAGCCTTAATTGAGAGGGACTATAATAAAACATTTCTCCATAGAAGAGAGAAAACTACAATGCATACTCTTTATATCAAATTATGTAATTTACTTTTCATGGAAAATGAAACTATTGTAGCAAGCAGGGGAAAAATACACAGGGTTCGGGGTGATTTTGTCCCCAAAATGCTTACCGGTAAAAGAGCCCTGGAAAATGTTAAAAGAGCCCTCCAAATTCCCACAGACACAACGTAAAATGGTAGCCAAATCGGCCAATGTGATAAGAAAAAATTGGCCCCAAAAAATTTTGAATTAATTTTTTCCGTGGTACCAAGATTTGTTTTGAAGCAATGTACAAAACACTGTTTGCTTCTACACTCATCACTATAGAACACAATACTACTAGACCATAATACTAGTACATGTACCTTTAATATGTCATTGTGTTTGGCCACTCATGCATACTTTGTGACCCAAACAGGGGAATAACACAATTTTGAGGACTTCTGTTGAGGTCTGATGTTGTGTGACAAACACACTGAAAATTCAAGATGTGCATATTATAGCCCTGGAGGGATTTTTTTTTAATCAAATAGTTGTTGTATTTTGTATATTTCATAATAGCTCCATTTGCCAGAACACAATGCTACCAAAATTAATTCTATGGAACACCCTTCCACAGAAACTGGAAGACTACATCTCCTTGCAGACCTTCAAAATAGAAGTGTTAAATGTCAGGCCCTGACATTATTTTGAGTGCACACATGCACATTGTAGATATGGTCCTTCATACATCAGCATATGCCGATTGAGCTGCAGCTCACCAAAGGTGGAATGGAATGTACTTACAACAGAAGAATAAAAAGAAGGCTTATTGGCCTGGGCCTCTCATGTATTCCCAGGAACTTTACTATTTTAACATTTTACCAAGCATTTTAGACATAGAAAACATGATGCGAACACAACACTCTACCATCTAGGCAGAAAATAAGGGTATGATAATGGTATCAACTCTTTCATTATAAAGTTCAGATTTTTGAGCAATTAATACATGTACAAAAAAGTATATACATGTAGCAATGCAGCTTCATGCAATTAACACTGTTACCTCAGCTGACTTTGAAAAAATGTGTGAGTGTTTGAATTTTGCCTTACACTTACTGGCATAAGAAGGTATTGGGAAAGATAATGGATATACATATGCTGAGTTCAGAAACTCCAATACCTTTCTTTGTTATGCACACACTTATTTATATGTTTTGATCCTGTTTAAAAACAAAATTAAATTCTGTAAAACACAAGTACAGTTGTACAACAAACTGATACATGTCCAGTTTATACAGAAACATAGAATCAGATAGAATATAAAAAACATCCTAATTTGTAGTTTGCCTCTCATGCTAAGAGCTCTTCCTTTTCAAATGCAAAAGTGAAATTCAGCTTGCAGTTATCATCTTCAAAAAAAGATTATTTTTCATCACAAAGCTAATAAGAAAATATAATTATGCTAATAACATTGTTTGGATTGAGCTGTTCAGATTGTGAATTGAAACAAATGTTGTCAGCACTTGCACAAGATAGTAGACTAGAATACATAGATTTTCGTACAACGCAATAAAAAATCAATGATCACAGGTCAGCATGAACCCGGGCCCATTATTAAACACTTCTTGTTCTGAGTTCCTTTGCTCTGAGTGGATTTCTTTATGTATTTTCTTTCAATTATGTGTTATTTATGTCTTCACAGGATTGCATTCATGTCATTGTTTGGCCTGAAAATAGGATACACAGCCTAAGCCTTACTTAAGTTGAACCGATTGACGATTTAAATATTTATAGCCAACAACCCGTCAACAATCTGATTGGTCAAATTTATGTCAGACTCGAGCAGATTAAAAATGTCTGTGATAAACGTGTGATCGGCGGAAAGTAAGTCCTTAATTTGCACTTTTCTATATATTTGGGGGGAATTTTAGTCCTCGGATTTAATATAGATCTAATTTTGATTGAAGCAGTTTTGTTGCATCATAGCTTCAAAGATGTTAAAATTTTAGACGAAGTAGCTATGATAATCTCACAATCCGTTTTCCCATAGACTTTCTACTAATCGGGTAACTTTCTACTCACGCATTGATCTTGTACGGTGTACAAGATCGCCAATGTGTGCATGTACCGTCTCTATTCTAGGTATGTCCAAATATGTAATTTTGATTAAAGAGTGCCCCGAATGAGATGGTTATTCCTGTCTAGTCATAGGGCCTACACATTAATTGAGTTGCATACTACATAGTATTTCAGCTTAGCAATATTAGAAAGAATGTTGTTGGTAGTGTATTTTATGATCCTGCTGTTCTTTAGAGGAGAATTTTTGGAGTTGTTTATTATTTTATTTAGTCCAATTCAACACTTCTAAAACTCAGTCAGTCCTAAACAAAACAAATATCAAACAGAATTCAGTTCTACATTTTTTACTTTAATCATTTCACTAAATTTTTAATTCAATTCAGTACAGGCATCTTTTAATGAAAATATATTACTTCCATTGATTGAGCACATGTACACAGTACATCTAGCTCTGGTTGCCCTTCACTTAAAACAATATTTACGTTCACAAACAACAATCAGAATACAGAAGAATTTGCACAAATATGCATTGAATTTGAATTAATTAGGGGTCAAGGACAAAATACATGTACGACGACAGGACACATATACTATAGAATGGGACTGAACAAACGCGACGCGTCACTTGTCGACTTCAAATATACTCACCGAGCGGGGTTAATAATGGCGAATAGTCATTGCGTTTAGTATCCCCCATCGCACCAGATCATCTCTAGTAAATCCTGGTGGCACTAAAACAATCAATGAACAAGAAATACGTTGTTCACGTCCGGATAGATCGACGAAATGCTAGTGTTTACATACTGCACTGGTAATTTGATGTATGCGCCGGTTACCGTATGCGCCATGGTAGCATATGTTGGTGCAACGCTCAGCCGAGTATGAATATGCATTAGTAGTGACGTCAGTGGGACGTCACTGCATAGAACATTGCGCGGGGTATTTGAATAGATAACCGCGGAAAATTACGAAAACGAATGCATATTTAAGCATACATTCCAATAAACGTTTTGCAGTTAAGACATTATTTTAAAAAACGATTATAAAAAAGATAAATGCCACCTAATTGAGTGCACAGTACAATAATGACAACAAAATATGAACCCTCAGTTGCACTAACCAATATTTTGTGATGCGTATTACTGTAGTCCTATATATATGAGAGTGATTGAATCATGAAGTACATTAGGAATTAGTCAGGATTAAAATAGGGATAAGATAGAGCATTGCTAGGTGTAGGTAGGATTTACAGAAAGGTTTCGAAATAAATAAACTAGACAACTCGTGTATGCTCTGTCCTTCCATTCAATTTTATTTTAAAATTTTGTTTTCATGATTTTAATCATGTACATGTATGTATTCTATGGTGTGGTGGAACACTGATATGTGTTGGCGCACGTCTCAGCCGAGAAGCAATGGTTTCTATCATGTAGGTCCCCTATTTTGTATTCTATGTTGTGGTGCAACACTGAGATGAGTTGGTGCACGTCTCAGCCGAGAGGCAATGGTTTCAATGATGTAGGCCCCCTATTTTGTATTCTATGTTGTGGTGCAACACTGAGATGAGTTGGTGCACGTCTCAGCCGAGAAGCTATGGTTTCAATGTAGGCCCCCTATTTTGTATTCTATGTTGTGGTGCAACACTGAGATGAGTTGGTGCACGTCTCAGCCGAGAAGCTATGGTTTCAATTATGTAGGCCCCCTATTTTGTATTCTATGGTTTGGTGCAACACTGAGATGAGTTGGTGCACGTCTCAGCCGAGAAGCTATGGTTTCAATGTAGGCCCCCTATTTTGTATTCTATGTTGTGGTGCAACACTGAGATGAGTTGGTGCACGTCTCAGCCGAGAAGCTATGGTTTCAATTATGTAGGCCCCCTATTTTGTATTCTATGGTTTGGTGCAACACTGAGATGAGTTGGTGCACGTCTCAGCCGAGAAGCTATGGTTTCAATGTAGGCCCCCTATTTTGTATTCTATGTTGTGGTGCAACACTGAGATGAGTTGGTGCACGTCTCAGCCGAGAAGCTATGGTTTCAATTATGTAGACCCCATATTTTGTATTCTATGTTGTGGTGCAACACTGAGATGAGTTGTACGTGCACGTCTCAGCCGAGAAGCAATTTGGTTTCTATTTTGTTTGCTATGATATATGAGATGAAATGGATTCAATTATGTATTCTGTATTTTATGTTATGGTGCAACACTGAGAAGAATTGGCGCACTATTCAGCCGAGATAAATAATGAATTTAATTATGTATTCTATATTCTATGTAGTGGTGCAACAGTGAGATGAGTTGGTGCACGTCTCAGCCGAGAGGCAATGGTTTCAATGATGTAGGCTCCCTATGTTGTATTCTATGTTGTGGTGCAACACTGAGATGATTTGGTGCACGTTTCAGCCGAGAGGCAATGGTTTCAATGATATAGGCTCCCTATTTTGTATTCTCTGTTGTGGTGCAACACTGAGATGAGTTGGTGCACGTCTCAGCCGAGAAGCAATTTGGTTTCTATTTTGTTTGCTATGATATATGAGATGAAATGGATTCAATCATGTATTCTGTATTTTATGTTATGGTGCAACACTGAGAAGAATTGGCGCACTATTCAGCCGAGATAATTTATGAATTTAATTATGTATTCTATATTCTATGTAGTGGTGCAACAGTGAGATGAGTTGGTGCACGTCTCAGCCGAGAGGCAATGGTTTCAATGATGTAGGCTCCCTATTTTGTATTCTATGTTGTGGTGCAACACTGAGATGAGTTGGTGCACGTTTCAGCCGAGAGGCAATGGTTTCAATGATGTAGGCTCCCTATTTTGTATTCTATGTTGTGCAACACTGAGATGAGTTGGTGCACGTCTCAGCCGAGAAGCTATGGTTTCTATTATGTAGGTCCCCTATTTTGTATTCTATGTTGTGGTGCAACACTGAGGTGAGTTGGTGCACGTTTCAGCCGAGAGGCAATGGTTTCAATTATGTAGGTCCCCTATTTTGTATTCTATGTTGTGGTGCAACACTGAGATGAGTTGGTGCACGTCTCAGCCGAGAAGCTATGGTTTCTATTATGTAGGTCCCCTATTTTGTATTCTATGTTATGGTGCAACACTGAAATGTTGGTGCACGTTTCAGCCGAGAATAATATAGTTCCATTATTTTTTATTCTACCGTCTTAGCCAAGAATATAAGGTTGACTTTCATTATACCTTTATGTGGTGCCTTACTGAAATGAGTGGGCGCAGGTTAGCTAGGCCTCAGGGGAGAAGAAATTGTTTTAATTATGTATTCTGTATTCTATGTTGGCCCAACTCTCAGCCGAGAAGTTATTGTTTCTGTTTTGTATACTATGTTGTGATGCAACACTGAAATGATTTGGCGCATGTCTCAGCCGAGATGAAATGGATTCACATGTGTATTCTATGCTGTGGTACAACACTGAGATGAGTTGGTGAATGTCTCAGTCGAGAAGAAATGGATTCAATAATGTATTTTCTATTCTGTGTTGTGGTAAATTGTGGTACAACACTGACATGAGTTGGCGCACGTCTCAGCCGAGATGAAATGGATCCAATCATATATTCTCTATTTTATGTTGTGATACAACACTGAGATGAATTGGCGCACGTCTCTGACAATTCTATAATATTGTGATTTTTCAGTAGGATGAGTTGGCGCACATCTATATGCCAAGAATGAATGTTTTCAGTGATAAATTTTGTTCTCTACTGCTTGTCACACTACTGAGAAGAGTTGGCATACGTAACACTCCATAAAACATATGTTTATGATAGGAAAGATAAACAACAATTTACATTAAAAAAAAAAATGTCTGCATGTTAATATCGTAGCTTATTTGTGTACAGTATATAGCACAACTGCAGTTGAAACAATTACTAAAATAGAACATTTGAAAAAAACAAAAAACAGTCTGAAAGTTGATAATTATTGCTGTGAGGTTGAACCTCTGTAAGTGTTAATGATTACGAAATACTTATTCCCAACAAGATTTGTTTTCAAAAAGGAACTCAGTGAAATTAATGTTCATTTGCAGATTACACATAGCTAATATTAGAACCAATTTCAAGCCTTTTTACATACTAGTATTGTGAAATTATGGTCACATTTTTTCTCTGAAAATACCTGTTTTTAACAAAAATGCATATTTTACAGCATCTGTACATCTAACTAGTTTACATTTGGCTTTATTTTGTAATTCTCTTTATACAGAGCTCTTTTTGTATTATGTTCTGAATTAGAAGAAAAGCTAAATATGCATAATTGCGGCTGGTTAACTGAGCTATTTAGGGGATTCCGAAACAATACCAGAACACAAACCTTGAGAAAAAGCTCTACAGTCCTATTTCGAATGTTCATCTGTTCATATTACAGCTGGAATTATAACTTAACATTCTTCATTTCGTTTTCAACAACTGCTTTTCCACATATTAAAACAGCTATTGCCGTAGCAACTACTAATGTGATGCCACAGTGTTCTAAGTTGCAATTTCTAATACATTTTTAATGATTAGTAGTGCAAAAGTACATCACTCGGATCAAGGCGGTTCTCGAGCCACGTGACACCTGTCAGGTGTAAATATGCATAATTGATATGCTGGTTAATTAAGCTATTTAGGGGATTCCGAATCATTACCAGAACACAAACCTTGAGAAAAAGCTCTACAGTTCTATTTCGAATGTTCATCCATTCATATTACAGCTAGAATTATAACTGAACATTCTTCATTTCGTTTTCAACAACTGCTTTTCCACATATTAAAACAGCTATTGCCGTAGCAACTACTAATGTGATGCCACAGTGTTCTAAGTTGCAATTTCTAATACATTTTTAATGATTAGTAGTGCAAAAGTACATCACTCGGATCAAGGCGGTTCTCGAGCCACGTGACACCTGTCAGGTGTAAATATGCATAATTGATATGCTGGTTAATTAAGCTATTTAGGGGATTCCGAATCATTACCAGAACACAAACCTTGAGAAAAAGCTCTACAGTTCTATTTCGAATGTTCATCCATTCATATTACAGCTAGAATTATAACTGAACATTCTTTATTTCGTTTTCAACAACTGCTTTTCCACATAATCTCTATATATTGATCAAAACAGCTATCGCCGTAGCAACTACCAATGATGCCACAGTGTTCTAAGTTGCAATTTCTAATACATTTTTAATGATTAGTAGTGCAAAAGTACATTACTCGGATCAAGGCGGTTCTCGAACCACGTGACACCTGTCAGGTGATCATTGCCGTTATTGTGCATCATTTTCAGAACAAGTGCCCTCCTTCATTATAAGCCTACTGGCTACGTAATAGGCCTACTGCTTTCATCCCCTGTATCGGACAGTGAGCATATATCATAATATATGTCTGAGTCTAACCTATTATTATTTACAGGTAAACTATTTGATCTACATCTTAATCTACACAAAGTAATAGCATCCTTTCTATTCAGAAACAATAGATATTTTTCCAGTTCCAGTAGGGTTTTAAAGATTCTATGATTGATTCAAAAATGGTTACTCCATATTGGAGCTTTTCATCACAGTTTCACCACAAACCATGCAGTCGGGAGTACATTTATCAACATGTAGAATAGTTTCTGTGGAATACTTCAATTTGACTGATGTTTTTATATCCCCAAATTTCACTTCCATACAACAAAAGAGGTAACACCATACGATGAAATAATCTGCATTGGGTATCTATAGATAACTGCAATCTTTTAGATTTCACTACCATACTAAATAAAGCCCTTTGAACCTGAGTCACTTGCTTTGTGATTGCCCTTTTGAAGCTGCCATTGTAGTTGAACTTCATTCCTAAATAAAAAAAAAACATAAACAGTCTCTAAATCTTCGCCATTAAATATGAACGATTGTGCGTTCCTCACTTTTCCTCGTGAGAATATTACAATATTTGTTTTATTAGTATTTACTTGAAGATGCCATTTCAAGCAGTACTCCTCAACTCCATGAAATGCAATTTGAAGCTCCTCTGGACTTTCAGCGAATATGAGGGTATCGTCGGCATACAACAAGCAGAATAATTTAGAAAAGGCCTCTATTTCTTCTTCACGTACATGTGCATCTACCAAAGCAGATAACGAATGGAGACCACTATACAAGCTGCCAATGTGTTTATGAAAATCGTTTAAAAACACAAATACAAGTAGAGACAGATTTTCCCCTTGCCGTACCCCTGTGTTGCACGAGAAGTAATATGACAGTGACGACTTTTCCATTTACACCTGATGCCAACATTTTCAACCATAAAGAGGATCTATCGATCAAATCAGAAGCTATTTGGTAATCAATGAACGCGCAATATAAACGACTTTTTTGCTGTAGATTTATTCTTATTCCTTATTCTTAAATATTGGAATAACAATGCTAAGACACCAATTAGTAGGGAACACCACTATCTAGTATAGCATTAAAATAAAAACAATCATATGCATGACAGAAGAAGAGTAATTTTTCATTAAATCAATACCAAAGGCCATACCATCTTTTAATTTCCTATTGATCATCAAGGCTTCTTCTACAGTAATTTGAATATTCAAAATTTGTCATGATCCGCAATGTTTGAAAATGGCTGAATGTGCAATACATTCCTTGAGCACTCTGAGGCTGGAACATTATCTCTATTCCCTAAAAGATCCACAAATACATTTAATGGATCTTTATCGCTAGTAGGAGCTTTTTCACCTTTCTTTAGTATTGACCAATATTCTGAGGAGCTATTTTTCTTCGGAGAACGAAAGCTTTCATTCTTGTCATTTAACGATGTTAACGTTGTTATAAATAATCTCCTCTTGTGTCTCAACAACCTTTTGTAAGTCTTCCTTTCATTGTTAAGACTGTCACCAGAGTCTAGAATTGCATTATCCTGACCCTTAAGTCTATTTTTCATTGTAAAATATTTTCTTCGATCAATTTGGCACTCACGGTCCAAGGTTGATTTGTTCACAAGTATGACAAGGATTAATCCAAGAACACACGCCTGCGTCCGTTGCTTTGACAAACACTGAACTGAGTTTAGAACAAAAAATAGCAACACTCACAATATTAACATCCTCATTGAGACAATTTAGACTCTAAGATAAATCAGAGACTCAGCAACATTTTGCATATCCATATTCTTCATCCTTAAGTGACCTGGTCTAATATTGACGGCTGCAATACGACAGAACCAATGGCGTATATACGCTGTCTGAACTTTGTGTAATCGTGGCAAGGTACTACCAAGTGATAGAATCATGAGAATAAGAGGCAATGTACATCTGAGAAACATTTATCAAAAGTATCAAGCAGAAACGCACATTATGTGATCAAAAAGCATGTAAGAAACTAATGCATAGTCATTCTGGGGGAGTATTGGTGCATTTTCAAATTGTTTTGTCTAAGTTCAAAATTTCTGCTAAAAGATCCATTCTTGATTAAATATTTATCACTTACCAAACCTAAAAAAAAATGTGGCTCTCCGCGGGGTGGGTTGTTGTGGGGTTGTGGGTGGGGGGGGGGGGGGGGTGTAGATTGTTTGAACCAGAATAGGAGCAATTAAGACCTCCAGCAGGGGCGTCGACCCCCTTCTTTTCGGCTGGGGGGGGGGCGGGGAAAAACAGCCATCCGTAGCCATCCTCGTAGCCAAAAACAAAATCAAGATGCTTGATCCACGCCACTTCTTGATGCAATACATGTCTCGGCCACAAAATGCACGTGTATTATCCTCAGCCAAAATTATTATTTCATAATATCCTATTGTTTTAAGTTTTAAACATTTTAATTTTTGGAAAAAAAGAACCTTATTTCATTTCCGGTCGAACAAACCTTTTCACATTCAAGGTCAAACGAACCTGCAGAAAAACGAACCTTATTTTCTTTTCGGAGAAACTAGCCTTTTGAATAACAAACCTTATTTCTTTTTTGGACTAACGAATCTTTGGAATAACAAACCTTTGGAATAGTGATCCTTCGGAAAAATGAACCTTAGGAGTATTCATCGTTGCATCATTTTTTTTCTCACAGTATACAGCACTTTCTGTGAATAAAGGAAATTTTAATTATTTTAACAAAACAATCTTGCAGCTTCTAAACATACTGATATCTGCAAGAGTACTTCTCACAAATGTAAGGGAAATAATAACAATCAAACAAAATTACCTTGTCATTTATTCATGAGACGTGCGCCAACTCATCTCAGTGTTGCACTACAATATAGAATACAAAATACATAATTGAAACCATAGCTTCTCGGCTGAGATGTACGCCAATTCATCTCACGCGCCAACTCATTACAGTGAGGCTCCGCAAAATAGAATAATAAAAATTGATATCATATTCTCGGCTAAGACCAGTGGTGTACCACAACAGTAGAACATAAATAAATGTAACAAATTATTCTAGTCTGGGACGTGCGCCAGCTTTCTCAGTGTTGTACCACAACACAAAATACATAAAACAATTTCTTCTAGGCTAAGACGTTCGCCAACTCGGTCACCTCAGTGTTTCACCACAACAAAGAATACAAAATGATGATGATAATGATGATGATGATGATGATGATGAGTATTGTCCAATTTGTCCAATGGAAATCTCATTTTCACTGGTTTACAAAGATGACACACATGTTGATACAAATGAGGAATGTGAAATCAACCAAGTTACATATAAACAGAAAGACAAACAATTAGACAGTAATAATAAACTACATTATTATTGAATCATTGAGCTGTATTATTTTGACCAATAGCACTTCTAAGAATGAAATTCGATATATTGCTTCCATTTTTGTATGGAGTAGGACAGATTCTAAAGGATATATGATGTTGACATAGGTTTATAGTTCCCTGTTTTATAATTATTGTTTTACAAATACATGACTGATAGCATTTCCTCGATCTCGTCTGAGACGTGCGCCAACCCATCTCAGTGTTGTACCACAACACAAAATACATAACAGAAACCATTGCCTCTCGGCTGAGACGTGCACCGACTCATCTCAGTGTTGCACCACAACATAGAATACAAAATAGGGGGCCTACATCACAGAAACCACTGCCTCTCGGCTGAGACGTGCACCAACTCATCTCAGTGTTGCACCACAACATAGAATACAAAATAGGGGGCCTACATAACAGAAACCACTGCCTCTCGGCTGAAACGTGCACCAACTCATCTCAGTGTTGCACCACAACATAGAATACAAAATAGGGGGCCTACATAATAGAAACCATAGCTTCTCGGCTGAGACGTGCACCAACTCATCTCAGTGTTGCACCACAACACAGAATACAAAATAGGGGGCCTACATAATAGAAACCATAGCTTCTCGGCTGAGACGTGCACCAACTCATCTCAGTGATGCACCACAACATAGAATACAAAATAAGGGGCCTACATCATTGAAACCATAGCTTCTCGGCTGAGACGTGCACCAACTCATCTCAGTGTTGCACCACAACATAGAATACAAAATAGGGGGCCTACATAATAGAAACCATAACTTCTCGGCTGAGACGTGCACCAACTCATCTCAGTGTTGCACCACAACACAGAATACAAAATAGGGGGCCTACATAATAGAAACCATAGCTTCTCGGCTGAGACGTGCACCAACTCATCTCAGTGTTGCACCACAACATAGAATACAAAATAAGGGGCCTACATCATTGAAACCATAGCTTCTCGGCTGAGACGTGCACCAACTCATCTCAGTGTTGCACCACAACATAGAATACAAAATAGGGGGCCTACATAATAGAAACCATAACTTCTCGGCTGAGACGTGCACCAACTCATCTCAGTGTTGCACCACAACACAGAATACAAAATAGGGGGCCTACATAATAGAAACCATAGCTTCTCGGCTGAGACGTGCACCAACTCATCTCAGTGTTGCACCACAACCAATGACAACATAGAATACAAAATAAGGGGCCTACATCATTGAAACCATAGCTTCTCGGCTGAGACGTGCACCAACTCATCTCAGTGTTGCACCACAACATAGAATACAAAATAGGGGGCCTACATCATTCAAACCATTGCCTCTCGGCTGAAACGTGCACCAACTCATCTCAGTGTTGCACCACAACATAGAATACAAAATAGAGGACCTACATAATAGAAACCATAACTTCTCGGCTGAGACGTGCGCCAACTCATCTCAGTGTTGCACCACAACATAGAATAAAAAATAGGGGGCCTACATAATTGAAACCATAGCTTCTCGGCTGAGACGTGCACCAACTCACCTCAGTGTTGCACCACATCATAGAATACAAAATAGGGGGCCTACATAATTGAAACCATAGCTTCTCGGCTGAGACGTGCGCCAACTCATCTCAGTGTTGCACCACAACAGAGAATACAAAGTAGGGGGCCTACATAATTAAAACCATAGCTTCTCGGCTGAGACGTGCACCAACTCAACTCAGTGTTGCACCACATCATATAATACAAAATAGGGGACCTAAATAATTGAAACAATAGCTTCTCGGCTGAAACGTGCACCAACTCATCTCAGTGTTGCACCACAACATAGAATACAAAATACATAATTAAAACAATTTCTTTTCCGCTGAGGTCTAGCTAGCTGCGCCAACTCATTTCAGTGAGGTACCACAAAAAGGTATAATGAAAGTCAACATTATATTCTTGGCTGAGACGGTAGAATACACATTAATTGAACTAATTATTCTCGGTTGGGACGTGTTCCAACTCATCCCATCCAGGCACCACAACATAGAATGAACACATTTTCGTCGTTCATGACCAGTTTGAAAACAGTAGTTTAGAAGGAGAATTAAGTGTGAAAAATTGGACTATATCACATTACGTTTATTCTTTTCTAATAATATCGTTAAAACTGTATCTAAGTCAACAATCGTTTAGGCGATCTACTCCTACCATGTACACTGTGCTACTCCTATCATACACGTGCGTGTTTTCACTCTCATATATATTACTACGGTAGTAAGCTTCACAAAATTTTAGTTAGTACAACTAAGGATTAATATTTTGGTTTAAATATTGGTTTGTGCACTAAATTAGGTGGCATTTATCTTTTTTTTTTGTCAATGATGTCTGAATTCCAAAATGGTATTTGGAATGTATGCTGAAGTATTCCTTCTCACTAGTTATATGCCGCGGATATCTATTCAAATGCCCCGCAAAATGTACCGTGCAGTGACGTCACACTGACGTCACTACTTCATGCATATTCATACTCGGCTGAGCGTTGCACCAACATATGCTACCATGCGCCATTATGTGAATTATTGGTAGGCAATGTTTTGGAACATCTAGGGGTATGCACACGACCCTGTACGATGACACGCTGACGATAAGTTCCTCCCCTCTAATGAATATGCATTATACCCAGACGTGTGTGTACAATGCTGTACCGATACAGTACACTCATACTGTATTGACAAACGGACTCGCATCCATTGATGTAGTGCATTCTACATGTTCCAATCTGCATGCTGCATGTTCCAAAATTTCAATTTCTTTATACAGTGTATATCGTATTGTTTTAGCTGTCATACGCGCCAATACTCGCATCTATTGATGTAGTGCATTCTAGATGTTCCAAGCTGCATGCTACATGTTCCAAAATTTCAATTTCTTTATATATCGTATTGTTTTAGCTGTCATACGCGCCAATACTCGCATCTATTGATGTAGTGAATTGTAGATGTTCCAAGCTGCATGCTGCATGTTCTAAAATTTCAATTTCTTTATATATCGTATTGTTTTAGCTGTCATACGCGCCAATACTCGCATCTATTGATGTAGTGCATTCTAGATGTTCCAAGCTGCATGCTACATGTTCCAAAATTTCAATTTCTTTATGCAGTGTATATCGTATTGTTTTAGCTGTCATACGCGCCAATACTCGCATCTATTGATGTAGTGCATTCTAGATGTTCCAAGCTGCATGCTACATGTTCCAAAATTTCAATTTCTTTATATATCGTATTGTTTTAGCTGTCATACGCGCCAATACTCGCATCTATTGATGTAGTGCATTCTAGATGTTCCAAGCTGCATGCTACATGTTCCAAAATTTCAATTTCTTTATATATCGTATTGTTTTAGCTGTCATACACGCCAATACTCGCATCTATTGATGTAGTGCATTCTAGATGTCCGCGGCTGCATGCTACATGTTCCAAAATTTCAATTTCTTTATACATCGTATTGTTTTAGCTGTCATACACGCCAATACTCGCATCTATTGATGTAGTGCATTGTAGATGTTCCAAGCTGCATGCTACATGTTCCAAAATTTCAATTTCTTTATATATCGTATTGTTTTAGCTGTCATACGCGCCAATACTCCATCTATTGATGTAGTGCATTCTAGATGTTCCAAGCTGCATGCTACATGTTCCAAAATTTCAATTTCTTTATATATCGTATTGTTTTAGCTGTCATACACGCCAATACTCGCATCTATTGATGTAGTGCATTCTAGATGTTCCAAGCTGCATGCTACATGTTCCAAAATGTCAATTTCTTTATATATCGTATTGTTTTAGCTGTCATACGCGCCAATACTCCATCTATTGATGTAGTGCATTCTAGATGTTCCAAGCTGCATGCTACATGTTTCAAAATTTCAATTTCTTTATATATCGTATTGCTTTAGCTGCGTACGCGCCAATACTCGCATCTATTAATGTAGTGCATTCTAGATGTTCCAAGCGGCATGCTACATGTTCCAAAATTTCAATTTCTTTATATATCGTATTGTTTTAGCTGTCATACGCGCCAATACTCGCATCTATTGATGTAGTGCATTCTAGATGTTCCAAGCTGCATGCTACATGTTCCAAAATTTCAATTTCTTTATATATCGTATTGTTTTAGCTGCGTACGCGCCAATACTCGCATCTATTAATGTAGTGCATTCTAGATGTTCCAAGCTGCATGCTACATGTTCCAAAATTTCAATTTCTTTATATATCGTATTGTTTTAGCTGTCATACGCGCCAATACTCGCATCTATTGATGTAGTGCATTCTAGATGTTCCAAGCTGCATGCTACATGTTCCAAAATTTCAATTTCTTTATATATCGTATTGTTTTAGCTGTCATACACGCCAATACTGGCATCTATTGATGTAGTGCATTCTAGATGTTCCAAGCTGCATGCTGCATGTTCCAAAATTTCAATTTCTTTATACATCGTATTGTTTTAGCTGTCATACACGCCAATACTCGCATCTATTGATGTAGTGCATTGTAGATGTTCCAAGCTGCATGCTACATGTTCCAAAATTTCAATTTCTTTATATATCGTATTGTTTTAGCTGTCATACGCGCCAATACTCGCATCTATTGATGTAGTGCATTCTAGATGTTCCAAGCTGCATGCTACATGTTCCAAAATTTCAATTTCTTTATATATCGTATTGTTTTAGCTGTCATACACGCCAATACTCGCATCTATTAATGTAGTGCATTCTAGATGTTCCAAGCGGCATGCTACATGTTCCAAAATTTCAATTTCTTTATATATCGTATTGTTTTAGCTGTCATACGCGCCAATACTCGCATCTATTGATGTAGTGCATTCTAGATGTTCCAAGCTGCATGCTACATGTTCCAAAATTTCAATTTCTTTATATATCGTATTGTTTTAGCTGCGTACGCGCCAATACTCGCATCTATTAATGTAGTGCATTCTAGATGTTCCAAGCTGCATGCTACATGTTCCAAAATTTCAATTTCTTTATATATCGTATTGTTTTAGCTGTCATACGCGCCAATACTCGCATCTATTGATGTAGTGCATTCTAGATGTTCCAAGCTGCATGCTACATGTTCCAAAATTTCAATTTCTTTATATATCGTATTGTTTTAGCTGTCATACGCGCCAATACTCGCATCTATTGATGTAGTGCATTCTAGATGTTCCAAGCTGCATGCTACATGTTCCAAAATTTCAATTTCTTTATATATCGTATTGTTTTAGCTGTCATACACGCCAATACTGGCATCTATTGATGTAGTGCATTCTAGATGTTCCAAGCTGCATGCTGCATGTTCCAAAATTTCAATTTCTTTATACATCGTATTGTTTTAGCTGTCATACACGCCAATACTCGCATCTATTGATGTAGTGCATTGTAGATGTTCCAAGCTGCATGCTACATGTTCCAAAATTTCAATTTCTTTATATATCGTATTGTTTTAGCTGTCATACGCGCCAATACTCGCATCTATTGATGTAGTGCATTCTAGATGTTCCAAGCTGCATGCTACATGTTCCAAAATTTCAATTTCTTTATATATCGTATTGTTTTAGCTGTCATACACGCCAATACTCGCATCTATTGATGTAGTGCATTCTAGATGTTCCAAGCTGCATGCTACATGTTCCAAAATTTCAATTTCTTTATATATCGTATTGTTTTAGCTGTCATACACGCCAATACTCGCATCTATTGATGTAGTGCATTCTAGATGTTCCAAGCTGCATGCTACATGTTCCAAAATTTCAATTTCTTTACATATCGTATTGTTTTAGCTGTCATACGCGCCAATACTCGCATCTATTGATGTAGTGCATTCTAGATGTTCCAAGCTGCATGCTACATGTTCCAAAATTTCAATTTCTTTATACAGTGTATATCGTATTGTTTTAGCTGTCATACGCGCCAATACTCACATCTATTGATGTAGTGCATTCTAGATGTTCCAAGCTGCATGCTACATGTTCCAAAATTTCAATTTCTTTATATATCGTATTGTTTTAGCTGCGTACGCGCCAATACTCGCATCTATTGATGTAGTGCATTCTAGATGTTCCAAGCTGCATGCTACATGTTCCAAAATTTCAATTTCTTTATACAGTGTATATCGTATTGTTTTAGCTGTCATACGCGCCAATACTCACATCTATTGATGTAGTGCATTCTAGATGTTCCAAGCTGCATGCTACATGTTCCAAAATTTCAATTTCTTTATATATCGTATTGTTTTAGCTGCGTACGCGCCAATACTCGCATCTATTGATGTAGTGCATTCTAGATGTTCCAAGCTGCATGCTACATGTTCCAAAATTTCAATTTCTTTATATATCGTATTGTTTTAGCTGTCATACGCGCCAATACTCGCATCTATTGATGTAGTGCATTCTAGATGTTCCAAGCTGCATGCTACATGTTCCAAAATTTCAATTTCTTCATATCATATTGTTTTATTGTTTTAGCTAACACATAGGTACCAACACTTGCATCCAATGATGTAATGCATTCTACCTGTTCCACGCTGCATGCTACGTGTTCCAAAATTTCAATTTCTTTATATCTTATTGGTTTAGCTGACGTACGCGCCAATCGTTGCATCTATTGATGTAGTGCATTCTACATATTCCAAGCTGCATGCTTCCAAAAATTTAATTTCTTTATGTCGTATTGTTTTAGCTGACATATGTACCAATACGTGCATTTAAGTTGATGTTGTGCATTCTACATGTTCCAAGCTGCATGCTACATGTTCCAAAAATTTAATTTCTTTATATATCGTATTGTTTTAGCTGACGTACGCCCCAATCGTTGATGTAGCTGACATATGTACCAATTGTATCTTATTGTTTTAGCTGGCATACGTAGCAATAAGCAGATAAGTGCTTCCAATGATGTAGTGCATTCTACATGTTCCAAGCTGCATGTTAAGTTCACTTAAATGTCACCTTTTCTTTCCTTTCTCCCTCCTTTCCATTCACCTCCCCCTCTGTTCTTCTCCTCTTGTCTCTGTTTTGTCTCCTACCATTCCTCACTCCACCTTTCTCTCCCTCTCCTCCCCATCCGTATTTCCATTCTCTATTCTTTCCTTTTCCTTACTCCACTCTCCCCTTCCCCATTCTTTTTCTTACCTCTCTCCTTCAGTCTCTGTCGCTCTGTCACCTTTCCCTTTTCTTCTAATACATGTAGCTTTCTACTTTCTTTCCTCTTTCCTCCTCTTCTGTCAGTCCTCCTCTTCTCCCCTACGCATCCCCCTCACTTTCTCTCTCTCCCCTGCTCTCTGGCCCCTCCATTTATCTTTTTGTCTCTCTAATCATTCTTTTTGTATGGGACATTATATGTATATTTGTCAAAACAAAAATATTACATGAAATCATGATGAAAGTGTATTTATTGCACGTATCTCTTCCTTGATGTGAAGTCCACACATTTGATAGACACTCACAATTTTTAGCGGCTGCAATGAAAGAGTGGATTCGTGAGTTTGGTAATTATTACCATTGTCTCGCCTGAACGAAGTTCGGTAGAGACCTAGTAACCACTTTTCCTGTTAGTCTGATGGTCTGTTACAAACATGTTAACGTTTTTCTTTAACTTGCTCTCATTTCTTTATTTCTGTATCAATTGTGATCAAACTTTGTACCAATGATCCTTGGGTAATACCACATGTGTCATTATGAGGATGATGAGGTCAAAGGTCATCTCGTGGTCAAAAGGTCAAATGATATGAGGCCATGTGCATCCTTTTTTCTCAAAGTTTTCGTTTGACTTGCTTTCATTTCTTTATTTCCGCATCAATTGTGATCACACTTGGTACAAATTATATTAGGGTAATACCACATGTGTCTCTTCATGAAGCTGATGGGGTCAAAAGGTTTGAAAAAAATCTTTGAAAAAAAACTTAGCACTGTTTATCGATTGCGAAATCAGGCGAGACTCGTGGATCACGAACCACCTTGTACATTTTGTCATCCCGCCCTCTCTTTACACAATACCTTTAAACTAAGTGACTTTTCTTTGGATCGGTCAATAATCATTACATAATGAACAGGACTACTTTCTTCTTTTCCAGTTACTCTTGCCATCAGTGTACATCCGATAAATTAGGACTTGGTGTACAGTCAGTTTATGCATACTGTACTGATTATACCAATCCACAAAAGAGTACAAATTCACCATATCCATCTGCACAAATGACCTGGGGCCATATTCATGGAGCTGGTATTCACGAAAACTTACGAGCACTAGTTACATTCTAAATTCTTTCCTTACTTTAGAGTTGATACAGGGCTACTCTAAGTCACTAGTAAGCACTTCTCTCATCCTCTCAGTGACTGCCGATGTGCCAGTATTGTGAGAAGAACGGCTGAATTGGAGAAACTTATGGTTGCAGTGTGTAGAAAACGTGTTTTTTTTTCCTTTTTTGGATTAGAGGAAGAGGAGGAACCCATTGACATATTCAGTGTTTTATTTTAAATGTGCACAAAATAGCTGCCCAGGTAGCTCTCTTTTTATAATACGAAAAACATCAATCGTTGTCCTGTTCTAAATACTGTGTAAAAGGGAGAATTACCAATTTTACCAATAGAAGTAAGAGAGGCAATAAAACAAATGAAGGAAATAGAGCACTAGGGCCTGATGAAGTAACCAGTGACATTATTAAAGCTGGCGGGGAGGAAACAGTTGGACAATCGACAAACCTGTTCAGCCAGATACTGTAGGAAACGAAAATCAAAGATTATTCTTCTGCACACGAAAGAGAAGGCAGACATAAAAAAAAAAAACTACCGACCGATCAGCCTACTATCTCATACGTATAAAATCTTCACCAAAGTAATTCAAAACCGGCTTAAGATGGTATTAGACCAGAACCAACCTAGGGGCAAACGTGATTTAGAGGAGGATTTTCAAAAACAGATCATCTACAATCAATCAATCAATCAATCAGCTCATTGGAAAGTCCAACGAGTACCAGGCAGCTCAAGCTTTGTCTATGCTTCGTAGACTTCCAAAAAGCATTCGACTCCATAGAACATTAGGACATGATCGATGCTCTAAGAGATATAGGAATTGAAGAAGGTACATTCGTATCTTGGAAGACATATATACACAGAAGTTAAAATAAATAGAGGTGTCAGACAAGGGGACACATTATCACCCAACATTTTCACAGCAGCATTCCATGACGTGTTTATAAAGTCCAACCTTTAAGGAAAAGGAACTGATTTTAACCTCTGTGCGAGATATGGAAGTTGCGAAGTCTGAACATTCAAAGCAATTGAGTTGGCTTGCAAATGCATAATGACTAACTTTGAAACAGCAGAGGATATAAGAATATACCATCACCAGTTAGAGAAAGTCAGCAGTTACAAGTACTTGGGCCAAATTTTAAAAATGGAGGATAATGCAAGAGAAGGGGTATTGACAAGGATAAAAGGAGGGTGGAGATGTTTTAATAAGTATAGAGAACTTTAAACTGACTTGAAAATATCACTCGCAATGAGGAGAAGGATATTTGACCAGTGCATACTAGCCTAGTCAGCTACTAAAATTGCATGTAGCTGAATGTGCTTTAGTAACTTACTAGGCTTAGTAAGGTTTCATGAATATGGCCCCTGGTCTACAACTAAAGAAACGGAACAGAAATTGAGAACACAAAGAGCTGTGGAAAGAAGAATGCTCAATTTAACGTTACTTGACAAAGTGAAGCACACTTACACATACGGCAGAAAAAGAAGGTCAAAAATATTGTATTAAACATATATAAAGAGATGAAATTGAGATGGGCAGGACACTTTAGAACACAAGACAGCAGATAGACCAAGAAATTCACAGAATGGCAACCAAGAAAATGCAAGCGAAGAAGAGGTCGACAAAAAGAAGGTGGAGGGACGAAATATCATCATACACAAACACAGCAACATGGAACAGAATGACAGCAAATAGAAGCAAATGGAAACTGATTGAGGAGGGCTTCAACCAACAATGGTTGAACAATGTCTGATGAATAGGAGTGTGTTGTATTTTGACCATGTTCTCTTAGATCATTTCTTGATAACTATGTTAAGAATTTGTGTTGTATCTATCAAAATCTTCAAACATTATGTTATAAGTATAATGTTATTTTGTCCATGTCAATATCATAGTAAGCGCATGAAGGCATTTCTATAGGCCCTTTACCAAAATGATATAGATCATTTTTGTTGTTGTTTTCATCTTCATGCTTTCAATCAATGATATCTTTGGATTTGTCAAACAGAGATTCGTGAGGATAGTTTGTATGTTGGTGGCCAAGTTGCAAGTCTTTGGATTTAATAAGTCTGGCAATAAGGACTAAGCCTTCTTCCCTGTAGATATATACACACACACCTCTACAAAGAGAACATTAGCATTAGAGCCAAACTGTCCTTGTATCAATTTAATACTTCCCTTGTAAATTTCTTTATTTACATATTTAAAGAAACCACCTTGTTATATCTAGATTACCAACTTCTAAGGAATATGCCTGTACTGTTTATATTAGATGTCTGTAGTGGAGTATATACACATTATCAACAGTGTTACATGAAGCACTTTTTAATATATTAACTGGTACAACATAAAATGAGCCATTTCACCATCTCGTAATTATACTGGCATATTAGTAGCATTATTTCTGATCACATTAGCACCATTTCTTCACCTCCAAGCTCGTACCAGCCCCATTTGTTTTCCAGCTGTACGCCAAAGCGTATAACTCACTAAACTTTGCATTTGAGGAGACCAACATGTATAGCTTGAAAATATCCATGGTGATTACTGATCATCCTGCTACCTAACCAGCTAAAACAGTGAGTATAATCTTGACTATGCAACCAGAACATGGCTCCCAACTTTCATACTAGGACAATTTACTTACAAACTAGATGACTGTGTTTTGACGATGGTATTGTAAAACAAATGTATGCAGAATTATGTCCATCACTACATGAACAATAGGAACAACTTTTAGTTTCTACTAAGATGTTAGCCTACACTTTCTAGACTGTGGAGTACATGGATGCAACCGAGTCTGTGAACATTTACGTCTGGCAATAAAGATTAAGGTCTCTGCCCTATGTGCCCCCTTGCAGAGAGCAGGCAGGGAAGTAGGCTTAGTCCTTATTGCCAGAATTAGATCTTTACACACTGAGTTTTGCTCATGCATCCCAAAGACTCGAATCTAGGCCACCAACAGACAAACTATCCTCACGAATCTCACTTTGGCAGACATGTTTTCCAAATTCAAAGAATTCCTTGATTCAAAACATAAGGATGAAAGCAACAACAAAAATGATCAATATCATTTTGGTTAAGGACCTATAAAATGCGCTTAGTCTGATATTGCTATTGACAAGATAACATTATACTTATAACATAATGTATGTACATTATAATCGATAAATACAACACAAATTCTTAAGATAGATATCAAGACGTGATATGAGAGAACATGGTCAAAATACAATACACCACGACAGCTATGTATTTCAGTTGCAAAAAAAAAAATGAATTGTGAGCCAGTGTATATTTGAAAGAATCTAGTGAAAAAAGAAATTGTTTTTTTTTAGTGTTTCGGGTATGTGGACTTTGAATGCCCTGATACATGCAATAAATACGCTTTAATCACAATTCCATGTAATATATCATTTTTCGTTTTGACTTGTCACATATAATTACCCATACAAAAAGAATGAGCAGGGAGACGAAAAGATAAATGGAGAGATATAAAGAAATTGAAATTTTGGAACATGTGGCATGAAGCCTGGAACATCTAGAATGCACTATATCAATAAATGCAACGATTGGCGCGTACGTCAGCTAAAACAATTTGATAATTTATAAAGAAATTGAAATTTTGGAACATGTAGCATGCAGCTTGGAACATCTAGAATGCACTATATCAATAGATGCCAGTATTGGCGTGTATGACAGCTAAAACAATACGATATATAAAGAAATTGAAATTTTGGAACATGTAGCATGCAGCTTGGAACATCTAGAATGCACTACATCAATAGATGCGAGTATTGGCGCGTATGACAGCTAAAACAATACGATATATAAAGAAATTGAAATTTTGGAACATGTAGCATGCAGCTTGGAACATCTAGAATGCACTACATCAATAGATGCGAGTATTGGCGCGTATGACAGCTAAAACAATACGATATATAAAGAAATTGAAATTTTGGAACATGTAGCATGCAGCTTGGAACATCTAGAATGCACTACATTAATAGATGCGAGTATTGGCGCGTACGCAGCTAAAACAATACGATATATAAAGAAATTGAAATTTTGGAACATGTAGCATGCAGCTTGGAACATCTAGAATGCACTACATCAATAGATGCGAGTATTGGCGCGTATGACAGCTAAAACAATACGATATATAAAGAAATTGAAATTTTGGAACATGTAGCATGCCGCTTGGAACATCTAGAATGCACTACATTAATAGATGCGAGTATTGGCGCGTACGCAGCTAAAGCAATACGATATATAAAGAAATTGAAATTTTGGAACATGTAGCATGCAGCTTGGAACATCTAGAATGCACTACATCAATAGATGGAGTATTGGCGCGTATGACAGCTAAAACAATACGATATATAAAGAAATTGACATTTTGGAACATGTAGCATGCAGCTTGGAACATCTAGAATGCACTACATCAATAGATGCGAGTATTGGCGTGTATGACAGCTAAAACAATACGATATATAAAGAAATTGAAATTTTGGAACATGTAGCATGCAGCTTGGAACATCTAGAATGCACTACATCAATAGATGGAGTATTGGCGCGTATGACAGCTAAAACAATACGATATATAAAGAAATTGAAATTTTGGAACATGTAGCATGCAGCTTGGAACATCTAGAATGCACTACATCAATAGATGCGAGTATTGGCGTGTATGACAGCTAAAACAATACGATATATAAAGAAATTGAAATTTTGGAACATGTAGCATGCAGCCGCGGACATCTAGAATGCACTACATCAATAGATGCGAGTATTGGCGTGTATGACAGCTAAAACAATACGATATATAAAGAAATTGAAATTTTGGAACATGTAGCATGCAGCTTGGAACATCTAGAATGCACTACATCAATAGATGCGAGTATTGGCGCGTATGACAGCTAAAACAATACGATATATAAAGAAATTGAAATTTTGGAACATGTAGCATGCAGCTTGGAACATCTAGAATGCACTACATCAATAGATGCGAGTATTGGCGCGTATGACAGCTAAAACAATACGATATACACTGCATAAAGAAATTGAAATTTTGGAACATGTAGCATGCAGCTTGGAACATCTAGAATGCACTACATCAATAGATGCGAGTATTGGCGCGTATGACAGCTAAAACAATACGATATACACTGTATAAAGAAATTGAAATTTTGGAACATGTAGCATGCAGCTTGGAACATCTAGAATGCACTACATCAATAGATGCGAGTATTGGCGCGTATGACAGCTAAAACAATACGATATACACTGTATAAAGAAATTGAAATTTTGGAACATGTAGCATGCAGATTGGAACATGAAGAATGCACTACATCAATGGATGCGAGTCCGTTTGTCAATACAGTATGAGTGCTCTGTATCGGTACAGCATTGTACACACATGCCTTGGTATAATGCATATTCATTAGAGGGGAGTAACTTATCGTCAGCGGGTCATCGTACAGGGTCGTGTGCATACCCCTAGATGTTCCAAAACATTGCCTACCTGAATTATTCTCGTTTCGTATCTAGCGCCATCTGTGTGTAAAGGCTCGGTCACACATAACCGACGCACGGGGGTCGCATGGCCAGCGCGTTGAAAATTGGCGAAAATTTGTCATTTTGGCCAGTGCGTTGTCGTTCGCTAGGTGTGCGTCATCATGCGTTACTCATTCGTCCAGCGCGCTGGACCAACGTTATACATTCGTCGTCGAGCGTCGCCATTCGCTGTGCGCGTCGAGATTTTTTGTGCATGCTCAAAATTGTGCGTTGAGCTCGACGCATGGACCTACGCGCCGAGAAGTCGCCAGTCACGCGCATAGCACGCCAGACCAACGCCAGACATCGGCGGAGTGCACGGTGTGTATTCGTTGTGAGTACGGCGGCCGAGGTATAGCGAACGCTCAACGCACATCTAGCGCAAAAGCAGCCTGGTTTAAACGCATGGCCAGTGATCATGTAGCGCATAAGGGCGCGCTGAACGAGTGTTGAACGAGTGCTGAACTAGTCTCTAACGCACCCGACGTTGCTGTTGCGCACTCTTAGCGCGTAGTCATAGAGTATATATAAACGCACCCCACACTATCTCCGCATCATTCTCCCTACGACCCTCACGTGTGAAGTTCCTCGATCCTGACCTCGTCTAGAAGAACCATCTCGGAAGATGGATGGTCCCGACAAGCAGCGGTTAGAATATGAAATCGCTGTTCTCCAACATCAGCAAAACCTAATGGAACTCACACTTCACCAACTCCATATCATCAGGAGAAGGGGAAGGAGGAGACGTCAACGAAGATTCTGGATCCGACCTTGGATTGGTAGACGACGGCAGTTTGGCCTGTACGATCAACTTCTTGTTGAACTCCGTAACGAAGACCAATCAGCCTTCAAGAATTTCATGCGAATGCAGCCAGAGATGTTTGATGAATGTTTGATGAACTTTTAACAAGAGTTGGCCCAAGAATCACAAAGCAGAATACAACATACAGAGAGTACGTCCCTCGACCCTGGCCTCAAACTTGCTCTAACCCTGCGGTATCTTGCGTCTGGGACCAAGTATCACTCAATGTCATATGGGTGGAGGGTGCCTCACAACACTAAATCCCTTCTGATTAGAGAAGTTTGCCAGGCCATCATCGACGAGTACAAGGATGAGATGATGAAGTGCCCCACAACCCCTGAGGAATGGCGTTCCATATCTGACAAGTTCATGGAGAAGTGGAACTTCCCCCATACATGCGGTGCACTTGACGGAAAGCATGTCAGCTGCAAGTGTCCTCCAAACAGCGGTTCCCTTTATTACAATTATAAAGGGTTCTACTCGGTTGTCCTCTTGGCGCTAGTCGATGCCGAATATCGATTCATCTGGGCAGACATTGGCGGAATGGGTTCTGCATCGGACGCTCAGATTTACAATGCTTCTGAGCTGAGGGAATGCGTTGAAGCTGGCACTTTAGGCTTCCCGGACCCTGACCCACTTCCAAACGACAACAAGGATGTGCCGTACTTCTTCGTCGGCGACGACGCATTCGCTCTTCGCCCCAACATGATGAAACCGTACAGCCTCCGGGGTATGACGCGACCGGAGCGGATATTCAATTACCGCCTCTCCCGGGCCAGGAGGGTTGTCGAAAATGCCTTCGGCATTCTTTCCAACCGGTTTCAAGTTCTCCTGACCACGATGCAGCAGCAGCCCGAGACCGTCAAGCTCATTGTCACAGCATGCATGATCCTCCACAACCTGATGAGGACCCGGTATCCAGGCATGCAGAATCAGCAGCTTGACCGCGCAGAGAACCTGGGTCGCGACTACGTCCCAGGAGCATGGAGATCTGGGCGTAACATGCAGGACACCCTCGTAGTCCCTGGCAGCAATACCCCAACAAGGAAGGGAAGAAGCAGAGAAACCTCATCAAGCACTGGGCCAACTCAGAAGCTGGTTCAGTTCCATGGCAGGAGAGGATGATCTAGAGCACCTCCATGTCTGCAGAAAACCTTTGTCGCAAACACTTCACAGAAGCATAAAGATCTGGTCTTAACATTCACAACACCCTCGTAGTCGCTGGCAGCAACACCTCCAGCAAGGAAGAAAAAGAAGCAGAGAAACCTCATCAAACACTGGGGCAACTCAGTTAAGATGATCAAGAGCACCTTCGTTTCCACTATTCGTATGGATACAGGATACAGAGACTGATTGCATGACGTGATTCCAATAATTTGCTTACAATGGATACATCTCAATGTGCGAGCAAATAAACACTTTCTAATGTTTTTGACATGAACTTCGTGTGCGATTTATTCATTGCATTAATCGGCTACAGCATGTTATTCAGACGATTCGTTATTTCAAAGGTTCGCTATTCCGAAAACGAAATGAGGTTCGTATTTCCGAAGATTGATTAATCCCTTTTTCGGAATAGCGAACATTCGGCATAATGTAATAAATGTTCGGATTAACGAACCGTATTTCGTTTTTGGATCAGTTTCGCACTTAGGTATAGGAAACTTTCGTGTTCGGAATAACTAGTCTTTGGTTCGAAGTAACGAGCCGCATCCCTTCAATAGCCTTCATTCAGGGGCCCTGAAAAGCTACACAAAATACTAAAACCCACCCATCCCTATATCCAAAATGAAAAAAAAATCAAATCATTATTAGGACGTTTTAAAAATCATTAAATAATGAGAGACTTCGGTGCAGTTTTCACACTCAGCCTTTATGTATGTTGGAAGTTTTCCGCTAAATTTGTTATTATTTGGTATCCCAAATTATCTTTGACTCATCTACCTTCTTCCATTTATCGCATGGACGTTCGAATGAGTTAAACATTAGAATGCTCACTTTGAAGATCATTCAGATAAACACGCGAATAACATCTGTTTGAAAAAAAAAATGTTTTCAATTCATTGCGCTTATGAGATGCTGCTTCTTTGCAAATCATGAGAAGACCATTTTTGAAAAAATGACCAAGTTATTTAGGTAAGCTGTATGACCCATTCAGAGGAATTTTGTCAGAATGTCTGTATCGTTATTATTTCAATTTTTTCTAGTCACTTTTTTGTGTGCAAGATTAAATGGAAATGGCTAAATAATGAAATGCCTGAAACATTGGCATTGGACTACGCACAGCAAGGTTTCCAACTTTGAACTTGACTAATGACGTCATATAGACCCCATTTTTCCAAATTGTAACGCAATATCATTAAGAAAATCATTTTTTGTGGCAGCATTATAGAAATCGTTTGCCTAAGTTTGATGAAATTTGTTTACCAAACTCGTTCAAATTTGGCTAGAATATTGCTATCATGCACATGTGTCAGTACGACAGAATATTGCTTTATGAAACATATAATTAAAAAAAGTAAGTGATCAGGACAGGACACAAAACAAATTGTTTTTAAGTTGAACTAGAACATTTATTACATTCAACAACCATAACTTTCTCTTTAATCAACATTTTAACATGTTTTCAAACACCTTTTGAAACAAACATATGGCATGGTAAATACAAAACTCAATATTTCACAGTTAAACGGGATAGCAATGAATTAACGATGTTTTCCTTGTAAAACAACTTTTCTCAGCTACATAGTCCATATTCATGTGAAATGGAGAACCACGAACTAGATTTAACTTTTCCCAGTTAAACAAAAAAACACCTTTCTTTTGGCAAATTTGGTGAACTATAGGAACCAATTAACAATATTGTTCTAGTAAACAAACCTGTTTACAACTTTTCTTAGCTACACAGTCCATATTCATCATGTTCATGAGAAATAAACAAACATGAACAAGATTCATCATTTCCCAATTAAACAAAACAAAACGTTACTTTTGGTAGATTTGGTGAGCTATAGCAACCAATTACCAATATTTTCCTTGTTAACAAACCTGTTTACAACTTTTCTCAGCTACATAGTCCATGTTAATGTGAAATGGACAACCATGAACTACCAAAAAACTTTCCTTTTGATAAATGTTGAACTATGTTTTCTGCAGTGCTTAATTCAAATGTTTGTGCGGCAACCAACGACAGGAGCAAGCGGTGTCTTCTTCTTGGGTTTCATGGATAGTGGGTGTATTTTTTTGGGTGGCATCGTGAAGAGGTTGTGAACTCTCGGCGCGTCAATTATTTTGATATGAAATCATACGCAAGGCTTTATATATAGGCATTCACGTGGCCGCTGTTTTTCGCGGGCTTTGCGTTGAGAACGAGATGCATGCGTTCTGGACGCGCTCTGCATGCGCTGGTTGGGCGGTAGCCATTCGCTCAACGCGCTAGCAATACGCGATGCATTCGTTGCGGTATTTCATGTATACGCTCTGTTTGCGTCCTGTTTTCGCTATATACCAGCCCAGGATACGCACAGCGCGTTACCAACGCGTTATACATTCGCTAGCCTCTGTCCAAATCTTGACAGAAGTTTGGCGCACAACGACGCACTCATCTTATTTTCCATTTTTTGCCAATTTTTCAGTGCGTTGGCCGTGCGTCGGCTATATGTGACCGGGCCTTAAGGAGTAGACAGTGCACTTTTTTCTCCAAATTTCTACTTTATCATATCAATAACAGTCAATTTGAAATGTGTAGTTCACGTCTGTCTGTCATAGGCGAATGAAATACAATCCATATAAGCGTCCGTTTCCCGATCTCTTGATAAAGTCATTGATGCGAACATGGTTCCAACGGAGTCAATGCTTCACAGGCCTAATACTATTTAACCCTTCTTTTGCCAGATAAACTTCTGCTTGATGGGATTTGTGTGCATTACCTGTGAAAAGAGGCGAAAAAAGAGTTGGTACATACCCTAGTCACACCAAACTAGTTCTTACTACGTTGTTTACAATGTTGCCAAACAGGATCAAACTGTAAGCAAACGAGTAGACGAAGTGCCAAGTTTTACCAAGGTATTAGTACCAAGTGCTAGAAAATAGTTAAAAATGAGATATACTTCTGGACAAGTATAAGGTGGTCTGTATTGGCAAATTCATGCACGGTGACATCCTGGACCCTCCATGGTATATATTCATTAGAAATCAGAGGAAGCTCATAGCGCACCTACAACATAGTCATATTTTAGAGACTTTCCTGAATGGCAACATGCATGTGCTCACAAAATGTTATTAAAGGTGATACTTATAGGAAATAAAATCAAATAAATATAGCTTATATTATAATTGAATGAATTATCAAATGAATTCTTGCAGCTAACATGCCATGAAAGTGTTCAGTTTTGTGTCTCAGTTTTTGTGCAACTATAGAGACTATAACTGCTATCTACACACAAATGTTCACAATGATCATTGTGTATCACACCTGTTAATCCACGAGCAACTTCCATCACAGTTTCATTAATAATGCATGATGCTTCTGGCGGAAAAGAAGGTGCGGATTGGCAAAGGCGTGTACGGAAGTCGATAAAAAGGCCATTGGCATTTTCGTGATGTATGAATTCACAACTTTCCCCCTAACTGCATAGTAACGCGTTATTGCCTTCACCTGTATCTTGTCATTCAGATTCAATGGATGCAATGCGCTTTGAATCTATTAGTTGTTGCTACTCGGACAAATCTCGGACAAGCTTTGGGGTTCCCATTGGTAACGTATGGTTTGAGCGGCGTGAATTAAATATATTATTCACGCCGCTGCGCATTTATGGCATTCAAGTGACTTTTCTGATGTCACTGGAGGTGTGCGTTTTTTTTTCTTCAAATTTTCGTCAAAATGAGACTTCATTGCGGCAAACGAATGTGAAATTCGTTTTAGTGGATAATTTTACATTGATTAGTGGGAACTTATTTTTCTAATTTAGTAACTCTTTAACCCTTTGTGTGCCAGATAAATTCTTGATCTATCGGAATTGCGTTAACTATTTGTGAATAAAGTCATAATGTGGAACTCATAGAGTTAATGACGATAAACAAATTTACACCATAAGGCAACTCCTAACCGGGCTCCTGCCATCTAGCAACGTCTCAGCTATGACATACTGAAATTGGGAGTAATTGAGACTGGATTACTGAGATACGCTCAAACGGGTAAAAAGGTTCATGATGTCATACATGAAAATTCTTTTTTTTTTCGATGCATATGGCAATATGATGTCTTCACGATGAATTTAAGGTCTAAATTAGACGTGATATCACATCTACACTTCATACTCTCTTTCAGAATATTAAACAAATTCTGAGGAGCTATGGCCGTTTGAAGGTAGTCATGTTTTTTTGCAATATTTGCACACAAAAGCGTATTGACGCACGCGCAGACTTTCAAATATGACGCACCCGCACGGCTCAAAATGATATGATGTGATCATAGAGTTATATAATTTAACTTTATTTTTTTTCTCAGCACTGATAAGCCCCGCCTCCAAAATATCCTCCAACTGAAGATTCCCCCTGTGACATCATCAAAAGTAGAAATTAGCAGGATAATGAGCATAATTTATGCACAAACTAAACATTGTAATGACTACCTACACCTCCCCACAACATCATCACATGTCTTCACACAATACCATCTAACAACCTTTCATGTGGGAATAATCGTATCCTTATGTCAGAAATGTGCTAGCTATATGATGCTATTATACGCACTTGCATGTAGTCATTGCAACGTTTGGTTTGTGCATAAATTATCCTCCAAAACATGAGTTGGAGGATATTTTGGAGGCGGGGCTCATCAGTGCTGAGAAAAAATATAGAAAATCATTTTAAAATATAGGATACATATACAGTTAGTGATTTTGTTATATACATATTAAGTTGTATCAACAGACGTCAACATATATTTTGATGACAGTGGCCCTTTAAGAGGTGATCTACCGATTGCGACAGACCACCTAATAAGGCATATCATAAGACCAGGAAGGTATCTGGAGTCGGCACGAAGAATGATTTATTCCTACACCAGTCGCCATCATTGATAGCATAATAGAATATTTGACGCATTTGGTTCTTTGCTCCAATGATGACCGCCGCCAAATATGCAAGACGAATTTTGGATGTATTTCGAAGAATGTATATTTTGTATGCACAGAAGATTTTAGAACCACTTCATGAACTGAAGTGCATGTGCAGTAGTAGTACATCTTACAGTGATACGATTCTATGAATTTTAAGATATATTGTTGCTTCGTTTTTGTGATAACAGGAAAGTGATGTAAAAAACATGTCAGAGAAATGCCTCCACATCGCACATTGGGCAAACAAATTTCCTTAAAAAAATCTTGTAAATCGTTTATTGAGTTTTTCACCTTCCATGGAAACAACCGAAAAAGTTACGGACCAAATTCTTTCTACAATTTTATCAAAATTTTCATTCGCTCACCCCCAAACTAATTCACAGTGTGTGTAAAAAGATCAACTATAAACTCCTAGAGAAGGCTGAACCGTTGACATATTTCTCAAACCAGATTTTTCTTTTGTTATTCAGAGGAAGCACCGCCTAATTAAAAATACAGCTAATTGTTTAAAACACGTGAATATCTTGAATGTGTATGAGGCGGCGGTCATCATAGTTCAAAGGAAGTCTGTACGAGCACATTCCATCCGTGCTAGGTCCATGCAAGGATGTTTCACCAATGGATATCCAGCTGCCCTCTAATTAATGCAGATTCATTGTACTCTCCTTCTAGTCACAAAAGTACGCTTTACAAAGATTTTGTCTTTGATCTTGATGTTCAATGCCGCCGATTCTCTGGAGGAGTTTTGCCTGGATTTGACGTATACACAAAATCGGATGTGCAGAAGAATTTGGGGAAATATCCTCACCCCATATGCTTGCACAGCTGTAACATGTAATGCCTACGATGCATCTGTTAAGATTCAATCGAGGAATAGTGTTGCAATATGGCAAAAAGGCTCTAAACGTTGCATTATAAAAGTCTCAATTTCGCAATGTTCCGCTTCATACCTGCTTTAAAAATTGCATGAAACGTTACTTTCAGATATGTTCCTTTCAGACAAGCAACAAGAAAAACGTGCCCATGCAGCCGCGCCCAAGCTAGTATTTCCATCTCAAGAAGTATCAAATTTCGTATTCGCTTGTCCTTATTAACTACATAACAACAAGGATTTTTAAGCACATGGATATACATCGCTTTGAACAAGGTTTGATGCCGCCACTTAATATCCATGACTAGCAACTGCTCTCAACAATATGATGCATACGCGATTGCGTCACGTTCACCTGCCTTTTTAATAGGTCATACGCATTCCTATACATGCATACATTTCAGCTTTCGCTGCTGAACTTTTAAATTTGTCACTAAGTGCTTATTGTGTAGTTAATAAGGACAAGCGAATACGAGATTTGATACCTTTTGAGATGGAAATACTAGCTTGGGCGCGGTTGGCCACGTTTTTCATGTTACTTGTCTGAAAGGGAACATATCTGAAAGTAACGTTTCATGCAATTTTGTAAGCAGGTATGATGCGGAACAATGTGAAATTGAGACTTTTATAATGCAACTTGATATCACGTTTAGAGCCTTTTTGCCATATTGTAACACTATTCCTCGATTGAATCTTCATAGATGCATCGTAGGTATTACATGTCACAACTGTGCAAGCATATGGGGTGAGGATATTTCACCAAATTCTTCTGCGCATCCGATTTTTTTGATACGTCAAATCCAGGCAAAAATCATCCAGAGAATCGGCGGCTTCGAACATGGGGATTAAAGAGAAAATCTTTGTAAAGCTTTCTTTTGTGACTAGAAGGAGAGTACAATGAATCTGCATTAATTAAACGGCAGCTGGATATCCATGTGCTTAAACATCCTTGGTAACAAGCACTTAGTGACAAACTTAAAAGTTCAGCAGCGAAAGCTGAAATGTATGCATGTAAAGGAATGCGTGTGACCTATTATAAAAGGCAGGTGAACGTGACGCAATCGCGCATGCATCATATTGTTGAGAGCAGCTGCTAGTCATGAATATTAAGTGGCAGCATCAAACCTTCTTCAAAGCGATGGCCCATCCATGTGCTTAAACATCCTTGGTCCATGCATGATTGAATGTGTTAATCCTTTAATGTCGTAGATGGCGTTATCATGATTACTCAGACGGCCGGTAAACTTGTGTTTATACACAAGTTTATGTGTAACCTTACCCTAACCCTGATTGTTATCACTTCCCCCACCTAATTATGCTATATTATGATTATATATATATATATATATATATATATATATATATATATATATATATATATATACATTTTTTTCTTATTTCATTTTTTATTTTTTAGTGGGGGTTCATATGGAACTCTTACCGATGTTTTGGCCTAGCTTAATACTCTGACAGTCCGACCAGGGAGGTGTTAGGAAGGAGTAGAAACTCGAGCGTAATACATTCAAACATCTGTATGGTTCTTAAGCGTGCTCATGAATGTCTAAAGAAATCCATAATCATGACAATGCTTTGATGTTCCCCCAGTGACTAGAACAGTTTTCCCTTCCATCAAGATCCCATCATTTCTGCGTGATTTTTAATTTTTGATGTACAGACGGACTGCAAATATGATATATGGTACGAAACGAGGAAATCATGGAAATGCTTTGAAAGTCCATTGTTGTTATTTTGACTTTTTTATCACAATTTCTATAAGTAGACTCTACAACAAAGAAGTCTTTTCTTCAGGGGCGTAGACAATGGGGGGGGGGGGGATGAGGGGGATGCATCCCCCCCACTTCACAAGGTGGGGGGGGGGGGGTGGCATGTACAATCATCCCCTCCAGGTTTGGGGAATTATATTTGCTTACTTAATAAGTCATAATGATGATAATAATAGTACAAAATAATAATGATAACAATTATGATATTAATAATGATAATTATCATGATGATGATATTAATCCTCATCATTATTGTAATCGTGTTTATTGGTATTAGCCGCATTCACAAGGTGAAAGCCAATTCAGACGGTAAAAAGAGAAAATCTTACAAGTATTTTGTGGTTATCTTGTGGTTTGTCTTCAGTAAGCAAACTTGCATAACTTTTTATCAAAGAGATTTTGGGCAAAATAATTTGACAGGATTGTTTCTCATCTTATTGACTAACTTCTGTGTGAAAATCACATTAATGCAAATATCCCATAAGTCATGCGTGAGTGGGCAAATTTAAGATGCAATAATGTAACTTTTCAAAAGTCACAATTAAGGGCAATTTGGGGTTTCTGTCATATGATTTTTTGATGAATTCCATTTCTGGTGCATAACTTATGTCCTTTCATTGTTTATCATCCATCTCTCGATGCACTTACACCTATCCCGACATGTAACCAATTTAACCCGCTTAAATATACTCCTCCCTCTGGAGCATGAAACTTTTAAAAACCCTTTATTTTTGAAAAAAAAAAATACAACTGGATATTTTGACAAAGACGTAACATGACCTGTTATCTAAACATTGGAAGTCATTTCCGTGTCATGGTTAATTGAATACACTTTAAAATCGCAGAAAATAAAGAAATGCCAAAATGTACTGTTAAAACGGCATAAACAATTAATCTTGTTGCCTTTAAAATTTGCCGACTCATGCATGACTATTTGGATGAATGTCATTTTCACACAAAGGCTAGTCAATAAGTTAAGGAACAATCCCGCAAATTATTTTGCCCAAAATTGCTTCGATAAAAAAAATAATGCTATTTTGCTTATGGGGGGGGGGGGGGGGGTGTACTTTTTTGTTGTGTTTAGAAAACAAAAACACGTGGTGAGTCCGATAAGCAGGAGGCCTTGCCTTCCTTAACTTTTTAAGGGGAAAATATATGTGAGTGTGTCCCTTACATAATTCACAGCGTGAATTGATTTTCGGATTCTAGGATGGCTCATAATAAGAAGCTGAAAACATCAAAGATCACTTCTTTTTCAAGCATAATGAGAAAGAAGAACATGATGACGAACAGCCGTCTACATCAAAATTGGATAATGTCGGAGAAAGGCCTGTTCTTACGGAAGTTCAACCAGAAGAAAGTGCCGTTGAGGGTGATGAAGCATCTGAGGCGAAAGATGATGATGAAACTGACGCCGGTTTTATATACTGGGTTAGCCCCAATCACCCCCAACTTCTTCCATTCCCGTACTAGAAACTAAACCGTAGAAAATTCTGTTTCAAGCCAAATGGTACCCAAACTACCCCTGGAACCATTACGAACCCTCCCTGCAAAATATGTGTCAGTCCATTCCGTACTCGTATGCCAGGGTGTTTAAGGCGTAGTACAATGTGTGTGTGTGTGTGTGTGTGTGTGTGTGTGTGTGTGTGTGTGTGTGTGTGAGTATGTGTGTGTGTGCGTGCGTGCACGCTTGTGTATGTTATTTTACCTCATTAAGTATGCATCAGATTGCACGAATTCAAGTTCAAAATACACCAGTTCGTAGTTAGCTCTGGAGCAAGTTTGGTCACTATGACCTGTCCCTTTTCCATTAGGATAAGCAGTTGATTAATATATCATTTCAAGAGGAGATGTTACGTAATGTGCTTACCCGACATAGCAATTTGCGATATTCAACCTCTAATAAAGGAACCATCTCAAAACAGGTGACAAGAAAAGTAGGCTACGGTCTGTGAACAATTGGGGAAAGCTTCTATTACATTGTTTATTGAAAACTAATTGTTGTCGTTTGGCCTGTTGTCAAATACCCCATGATTGAACACCTTGGTGTTCTTTTATAAATTGGATAACAAGCATATTCTAAAATAACTTATTCATGATGATGCTTATCTCAGTGATTTAAAAAAAACAACAAGCTGGTTTGGTCACTATGACCTTCATCTGCTCATGCGCAAATTGTAATTACGAACTGGCTTATTGCAAAAGCTCCCTTGCCTCTCGAGCGTTGGCAGCCCATGCAGTCATCCCCCCCCAAGTGTACGGACCTGTCTACGCCACTGCTTTTCTTCTTTGCAACCGACGATGGAACGCCTGGAACGCACTCACCATTATCTCCTAAATTGACGAGGCCGCGCGCTTTGCAGACTCCACGCCTGAGTAACTTCTTCTTCCAGTAAATTGCTGAGAAGATTACGCACTGTTCAGAAGCGGGTTTGCGCGCGAAGGGTTTGGGAGCTCTGATTGGCAAACTTCTCCTTGTGTTGACTGACATAGCAGCAAGTAGTGGGCTGTTGCTGAGGATAAATTTGCTTTTCTCTATAACATCCAAGGCTTGTGATGAAGCATATCCTAGTGTAAGGAGGCAAAGAGGTTAGTAAAACTATCGATCATTTTATGTGGAAATTATATTGTAAGATTAAGTCATATCTAGAACTTGGTTTATTTGTGAAAGAGAATGACATATCCATGTATGTACATTGTAGATTACTAGTCGACTACAGATGAATCTCTGCAGTGCAATCTGATTGCATTTTTTTTTTAAATTATAGAATTAGTCCTGTAGATATTTTTGACACCTTGACATTGTCATAAGTATGATTTTTCTTTTTATGGAATCTTGTTCCAGCTGGGTATATATTGAAGAAATTTAGCTTGGTTGCCACCTTGCCCTTGGCATGCAACCTTGAGCATTCTTTTTTTATTTGCATAATTAGCATAATGAGGTTATTTGCATATATTTTGTATTGAGTGCTCAATTCATCTAAGGAGGGCTGAATTGAAAGACAATATCATTTTTCTTGGATATTTTGGGTCGAGGATTCCATTTATTCATGCATACGACCATCGCTTCATTGTAAAATTCAAGATGGCTGTCCTTATTTGCATATTTAAAGGATATTATTGTGTATTAATATTAGCTGGCCGGAATCTTCTTCTTCTCGGTTCCTTTCCTCCGTTCTCCCGGAGATCGGCAGTGTCGCTGCTTGATTAAAAAAGGGCTATTGTGCGGAGAGGTTGTCGTTGTCGGGTGCAGGTTGCTGGGGGATGTTTTCAAGGTCGAGGCGTGCTTGGTGTATTTTAAGGAGGTATTCAAGGGAGATTCTGGTGAGGCTTGTTGCTGTGGCTGTAGGAAGGTGCGGTGCTGGGAGGAGGATGATTTTCAGGAGTGAGGAGGGGTCGGGAGGGTTGAAGAGGTCCAGGTATATGTGTGGGAGTTTGAAAAGGGCTTCTGTCTGAGCATGGTTCTATGTGCGGAGAGCTTGGGGCATGTTATGATGAAGTGCAATGTTGTTTCTTCGTCCTCTCTGCATGATCTGCTTGTTTGGTCATGGGTTTTGCCGGTTATGAGGAGACGTGTTTGGAGAGGGTAGGTGTGGAGAAGAAGCTGGGCTCGTATGATGATGGCTTTACAAAGGTAGGGGGGGGGGGGGAGGGGGATTTGAGAGGGGTAGAAGATATTGAATGATATGGGCAGGTTACTCCGGAAGAAAATTATAGATGGTTTGGTGTTGACAGCTTGGTGGGTGTAGCTGGTTGCGGGTTTGGATATTGCTCATTTGATGAACTTTTTTCAGGTTACGTATGGGGTTGGGCTGGCGATGAGGGTCAATGTCAGGGAGACTGTAGTTTGCTAATAGTTTGTTCCAGATTATGAGGGGGGTAGATGATGATGCTGCTGCATGGAGGAGGGATCTGTGCTCGAAGGGAGGTTGACAAGTTGAGGAGGAGTGAATTGAGGTGCAGTTGGAAGTGGAGAGGGTAGAGGACAGTTAGGAGGTGGACTGATTCATTGGCTGCACTTCTGGGAAAGCTGAGTATTGAGCTGTGTTGCAGGTCATTGATCATGGGCTGTGTGAGCTTGTAAAGAGGGGATCCATATAACATTCTGCCTAGGTTGAAAAACCAGTAGAAACCAGTAGAGAAAAACTATTAGAATTTCTACTGGTTTCTACTGGAAATTTTCTACTGGTTTGAATATGGAAAGTGAAATGATTTCCAGTAGAAACCATTAGAAAAATGCCAGTAGAATACCAGTAGAAATCTCTACTGGATCCAATACAAGACCAATAGAAGACCAGTACAATACCAGTAGAAACCAGTAGGAATCTCTACTGGATCCAATAGAGCTTCCTACTGGTTTCTACTGGAATTTTTCTACTGGTTTGAATATGGAAAGAGAAATGATTTCCAGTAGAAACCATTAGAAAAATACCAGTAGAGTGCCAGTAGAAACTAGTAGAATACTTACTGGAGCCATGAGGAGACCAATAGGAATCAAAATTAAAAATATTGATGATATATTGCTTTAAATTTAATATCTGATAATCCTAATTATGGCATATTTCCCTATCTTTTCAACCTAATCCTATCCTATCTCATAATTGTTCCTATTTTTTCCTATACCTATCCTAATTTTTACCTTTACCTTCACAGACTTTCATATATATAGCAGTACGGTTATAAGGTTCATAAGATATTGGTTACTACAACTTACATTTAAGAAGATAATTTTTGTTGTTGTTATCATTATTTTCTTCACTTAAGTAGGTGACATTCACTATTTTATGTTTAAACTTGAAATCATTACTTGGTAAAATTCCTTTTATCTGGTTAGGTGGAGGTTATCTATTAAAAAGTACAAAATTAGGACACGTAAATACATGCATGAATATTCATGAGCATCTCTATTTCTATTGGTTTCTACTGGTCTCCATTACCAGTAGAATTCACTGGTCTCTAATGGTTTCTACTGGTTTGACTTGTATTTTTCACGCTCCTTTTCAAACCATTAGATCTCGCTGGTTTCTGTTGGTTTCTACTGGTTTGACTTTGTATATTTCATACTCCTTTTCAAAACATATCTCACTAGTTTTTATTCGTTTCTACTGATCTCCAATACCAGGAGAATTCACTGGTCTCTAATGGTTTCTACTGGTTTGACTTTGTATTTTTCACACTGCTTTTCAAACCATTAGATCTCACTGGTTTCTATTGGTTTCTACTGGTTTGACTTTGAAATTTTGACACTCCTTTTCAAACCATTAGGTCTTACTGGTTTCTATTGGTTTATACTGGTCTCCACCAGTAGAATTCACTCATCTCTAATGGTTTCTACTGGTTTGACTGTATTTTTCATACTCCTTTTCAAACCATTAGATCTCGCTGGTTTCTGTTGGTTTCTACTGGTTTGACTTTGTATTTTTCATACTCCTTTTCAAAACATATCTCACTAGTTTTTATTCGTTTCTACTGATCTCCAATACCAGTAGAATTCACTCATCTCTAATGGTTTCTACTGGTTTGACTGTATTTTTCATACTCCTTTTCAAAACATATCTCACTAGTTTTTATTCGTTTCTACTGATCTCCAATACCAGGAGAATTCACTGGTCTCTAATGGTTTCTACTGGTTTGACTTTGTATTTTTCACACTGCTTTTCAAACCATTAGATCTCACTGGTTTCTATTGGTTTCTACCGGTTTGACTTTGAAATTTTGACACTCCTTTTCAAACCATTAGGTCTTACTGGTTTCTATTGGTTTATACTGGTCTCCACCAGTAGAATTCACTCATCTACTGGTTTGACTGTATTTTTCACGCTCCTTTTCAAACCATTAAGTTTCACTGGTCTCTAATGGTTTCTCCTGGTTTGACTTTGAATTTTTCACACTCCTCTTCAAAACATATCTCACTGGTTTCTATTAGTGTGAAAAAAACAAAGTAAAACCAGTAGAAACCATTAGAGACCAGTGGATTCTAATGGTATTCAAGACCAGTAGAAACCAATAGAAACCAGTGAGATCTAATGGTTTGAAAAGGAGTGTAAAAAATACAAGTCAAACCAGTAGAAACCATTAGAGACCAGTGAATTCTACTGGTAATGGAGACCAGTAGAAAAAAAAAACAAATTCAAACCATTAAAAACCATTAGAGACCAGTGGATTCTAATGTTATTGAAGACCAGTAGAAACCAATAGAAACCAGTGAGATCTAGTGGTTTGAGAAGGAGTGTGAAAAAAGCAATATCAAACTAGTAGAAATCATATAGAGACCAGTGGTCTTCAATACCATTAGAATCCACTGGTCTCTAATGGTTTCTACTGGTTTGACTTTGTTTTTTTCACACTCCTTCTCAAACCATTAGATCTCACTGGTTTCTATTGGTTTCTACTGGTCTTCAACACATTAGACTCTACTGGTTTCTACTGGTTTCTACTGGTTTGATTTCGTAGTTGCTCTTGTACATGCATGGGGGGAGTGGGGTGAAGGGTAGTTTGTGGAACAAGCCTTCATGCCAGACCCTATCAAATTCCTTTTTGTGCATCTAGGAGAGCCAGCTAGGTGGGCTTCTTGAGCGAGGTGACTAGTTCCATTGTTAACTGTAGGGTAGTTGAGGTTATCAGGCATGACCGTTGAGGTTGAAATCCGAATTGGAGCTCATCAGGGGTGTTCGCAAGTTCGAGGAAAAATTCAAGTTTTGGTTTTAGTAGGAGTTCCAGGACTTTACTTAGGGTTGAGGTCAGCGATATTCCTCTGTAGTTCTGTAGTTGGCGGCTGACATTGCATGTTGATGTGGATATGAGATGTTCTTGTACTGAAGGGACAGATGTGATTGAGGAGCATGGCTTCTTCCCTGTAATTTAATCAGTTTGTAGAAGAGGGGGGAGTCTGTGGAGTTAAGGTTTTCTAATTTTAGTTTTAAAGTGGCAGATTGCTCTGTTTTGTCTAAGTGTTCTTCTGAATGTCTTTTTTGAGAATTTGTACATTGTCCAGAGGGGATTTTGGTTTTGGGGTTTTCCTCCTTGTTTCCAAGTTTTCCAGGAGTCTTGTGCAGATGAGTAAGTCTGACACTGCTTGGGACCATTCCTTTTTTCCTATTTTGCTGCTGGTGATGTATTTGTGGGGGAGGGTTAGAGACCTCTGTACTTGATTAAAGCTAATCTCTCGCAATATAAAATCAATGGCAGGTATGTCGAGGGACAGGGATCCCATGGACTGGAAAATAGAGGTTGCATAGTCTTCAAGTGGGTAGGTGTACAATTGTTTGATGGTAGATGTTGGTAGTTACCAGTCAATCCAAAGACGTTGTAGGTGCTGGTGGTGGGATGGGTTGCGGTTCCTGTATTCCTGTGTTTGGGGGGTGGAGGTCATTGAAGTATCAAAGAGAAGATCAGTAAGGACAGGACAGTGGTCAGAGGTATTCAGTGGGTGTTCTTCAAGGATAGTAACTTGGGAGAACATGTTGACCGTTCTAGATGGGACGAGGAACCCGTCAATATTTGATGATTTTGAGCCATTGTCCGACATGAATGTATATTGGCTGCAGCTGGTAAGATTTTCACGTTGTACGAAGTCCTTCAGAATGATGGCTGTCTTCTTCTTGATAGGATAGTCGCCGTTGAAGTAGCTGGCTATGATTTTAATGACAGGGTTGTGGGTGGCAAGGATATGGCTCATGCTTGAGATGCATTCTTGATATATTCATAGCACTCAGTGCTAGTGGTATTCCATGAGACGTAGCAATTGATCAAAAGGATATCGACGGGTAGATCTGGAGCAGCATCATGCGACATGCAGCATCCCATGACATATTATATCCTTTGCAATTTGGCTTCAGATCAAGAATGTCGTGTGAAACCCAACTTGTCGGGTTTATTGGATACCTGCAGAATAACATGCAACAAGGAAAACAGACAGACGTTATTGTATTGGACCTGAGTAAAGCATTTGACAAGGTTGGACATCAAAGAATTGTTTATAATACGGAGGGACTTCTTTTGCAATAAAAGTAGTCTTGTTTAATAAAGTTTGGTGGGTATTGCCCCAAACAAGAATGCCATAATTCAAATAAGGTAAAATCAAAGAGGAATAAAGCATCGGTAAGGTTGAAGGTGGAAAATGAAATTTTAGTTCGTTTATTATGCCAGTATTACGTGGATAATTTTGGAAATATTTTCTATATGATATTTCCACGAAAGTTTGTTGTCGACAATTATGCCAAGAAATTTAATAAAAGAAACAAGTTTTAAAGGGGTATCATCAAACACAATGTTGGCGGGCAGTGCGTCTATCGAGTTACTAAATAACATATATTTGGTTTTCCGGAGATTGAGGGAAAGTTTATTGGCTCTTATCCATTGAGTAACTTTACCGAGCTCGGAGTTTACTATGTTTACCAGAGTCTTTGGATTTTTATGGGAATAAAAAAGATTTGAATCGTCAGCAAAGAGTACGAACGAAAGAATATCAGATGATTTACAAAAATCATTAATATAAATAATAAATGATAAAGGACCTAACAAGCTACCCTGTGGGACTCTGCAATTTATGATTTGCATGTTGGATGTGTGGTCATTTAGTGCTACAAACTGTCTTCTATTGGATAAGTAGCTCCTGAACTACTCCAAGGCCTTTCCACACACCCCATAATGAGCAAGTTTACTTAATAAAATATCGTGGTTGATTGTATCGAAGGCCTTGGAGAAGTCCAGGAAGATACCAAACATATGTGAAGAATGGTCTAGTGCATACGCCACTTTGTCAATAAAATTCAATAAGGCATGTTCAGTATTATACTTTTTTCTAAACCCGAACTGGAAATTTGACAAAATATTGTGTGTTTTTAAAAAGTTTATAGTTCTACTGTAGACGATCTTCTCTAAAATTTTCAAAAAGGAGGATAATAGGGAAATAGGTCTGTAATTGTTGACATTTAGCTTATCGCCTTTTTTAAAGAGGAATAACCTTACCAATTTTCATATTATCTGGGACTTTTCCATTAAGTAATGATAAGTTAAATATGTACGCTAAAGGATGAACAATTGATGATATTACACCCTTTAAAATGAAATTATTTATGTCATCATAGCCAGGACTCTTTCTTGTTCAACAACAGGGGTAAAAGATATGGGATTACGATTAGGCATGCCCAGGTAATCAGAAAAATTCTTGTTTGAAGGAGGGATTACTTGAGCTAAGTTTACTCCAAAAGAAGAAAAATATATTGGCCATACTTTCAGGTTCTTCAACAATATCATTTGTTTTGTTATTTGATAAGTTGATTGCTTTTTTTAGAATCTTCCATGTATTTTGCATATCGTTTTTGTATAGATTTAACTGATTTGATAAGTATTTTTTCTTAGCTAGTCGTAGTGTTTTAGTTAAAATATTTTTGCATTTGGAATACCTAGTTTTAGCTTGTTCAGTGCCTTTCATCTTGAATTTGTAGTACAAATTATTTTTTCTGTTAATAGAATGTAAAATTGATTTGGAAATGGAAGTCTTGGTGACTTTTTATAAGCTGTGTCTTTGCCTTTTACCTCAGGAATATAAGTATCTAATTTATTACAAAATATGTCAAGAAAATTGTCAAACGCCGTATTTACGTGATCTGTGTTGTAGACACTCGACCAGTCGGAGGATTCTAAAGAAGCAACAAGTCGGGCTATGTTTTCATGATTGGGTCTTCGTCTTGATGATCGATGCAGATTATCCAATGGTCGCTTAAGGGTGAAATATGACATAATTGGAAAATGATCAGTTATTTTGGATATAATAACAGATGAGACCGGGGAAGGCAGATTTTACAAGAAATGTTATCTATGAGGGTGGCGGAACAATTTGCCATACGAGTGGGTTTTGATATGATCGAAAGGCAGTAAGAAAGAGGCAGTCAATAATACTTCAAGAAATTCATGGGATACATGCAGAAAAGTGACGAAAAAGAAAAGCTTGATCAGGAAATTTGAAAACTTGAAGAGAAAAATGTGATTTAGAAGTGCCCTCATGAATCAGGCAAATTTTTATTGCAAAACTTTTCAAGACCGAAGAAAAATTGGGGGATCATATTAATCCTTGATTTGCCAGAGCTGAACGAAAATGTTCATTATGGACACTTTAAAATGGACATTTTTATGTCTCCGCCACGAAGTGGCCGGAGGCATTATGTTTTCGGGTTGTCCTTCCGTCCATCCATACGTATGTACGTCCATCTTGAAGCCGTTTAGGCAATATCGTTAGCACCGTTACCCATATTTGCTTCTAACTTGGTACATGCATGTGTCTATTGCATGAAACTATAATGACGTGTGTAAAAAAGAGGTCAATTCTGATTGATGTCAAAGGTCAAAGGTCTATTAACTTTGTGAGAAGTTGGCCCAAATTGCCCTATTTCACAACAAATTCAAATCCAAGGATGCAATTCTCAGTAAACATGATACAAAGATATGTACAAAGATATGGATCACTACTTGGCATTATTTTTGTTAAAATTCCTGAAATATCAGAGGTCAAAGGTCAATGAAATTTGCCAAAGTTGCCTAAATACTGCCACAAACTTGATATTTTTCACAATAAATCAGAATAACCAACCTTAATGAAACGATGGATCACTACTTGGGGTAGACTGGTGATGTCAATGGCATTATTCTGTTTTGTTGTGCAGGTAATCGGGAGCTAGCATTAGACATCGCGGTGCTAGAGGTTTTCCGCTGGTGATAAGACAGTGGCAATAACCAGAGGAATGCCTACCACCAGAGGCAGATCCAGGGCTAGGGGAGGATGTAAATACTCCAAGATCCCAGCATTCAAGTAAGCAACACTGAAATACCTTGTCAAGTCAAAGGTCGTCTGCAGCCATTTTTACCCAATGAATGCTCTCTTACATCTGACTTTCACATTTTGCAGGCTGTTTAAGGGTACAGTATTGAATTTGATGCTGCATATTTTCTCCCTAGGAGGGTCAAACCCCTCTTCCCATACAGGCGGAAAAGTGACGAAAAAGAAAAGCTTGATCAGGAAATTTGAAAACTTGAAGAGAAAAATGTGATTGAGAAGTGCCCTCATGAATTGGGCAAATTTTTATTGCAAAACTTTTCAAGACCGAAGAAAAATTGGGGAATCAGATTTATCCTTGATTTGGCAGAGCTGAACGAAAGTGTTCATTATGGACACTTTAAAATGGACAACATTTTTATGACTCTGCCACAAAGTGGCCGAAGGCATTATGTTTTTGGGTTGTCCTTCTGTCCATCCATCCGTCCGTCCATCCATACGTATGTACGTCCATCTTGAAGCCGTTTAGGCAATATCTTTAGCACAGTTACCCATATTTGCTTCAAACTTTCTACATGTGTCTCTTGCATGAAACTAATGACATAACGGTGTGTAAAAAAGAGGTCAATTCTGATTGATGTCAAAGGTCAAAGGTCTATTAACTTTGCGAGAAGTTGGCCCAAATTGCCCTATTTCACAACAAATTCAAATCCAAGGATGCAATTCTCATTAATCATAGTACAAAGATATGTACGGATCACTACTTGGCATTATTTTTGTTAAAATTCCTGAAATATCAGAGGTCAAAGGTCAGTGAAATTTGCCAAAGTTGCCTAAATACTGGCACAAACTTGATATTTTTCACAATAAATCAGAATAACCAACCTTAATGAAATGATGGATCACTACTTGGGGTAGACTGGTGATGTCAATGGCATTATTCTGTTTTGTTGTGCAGGTAATCGGGAGCTAGCATTAGACATCGTGGTGCTAGAGGTTTTCCGCTGGTGATAAGACAGTGGCAATAACCAGAGGAATGCCTACCACCAGAGGCAGACCCGGGGCCAGGGGAGGATGTAAATACTCCCAGATCCCAGCATTCAAGTAAGCAACACTGAAATACCTTGTCAAGTCAAAGGTCGTCTGCAGCCATTTTTACCCAATGAATGCTCTCTTACATCTGACTTTCACATTTTGCAGGCTGTTTAAGGGTACAGTATTGAATTTGATGCTGCATATTTTCTCCCTAGGAGGGTCAAACCCCTCTTCCCATACAGGCGGAAAAGTGACGAAAAAGAAAAGCTTGATCAGGAAATTTGAAAACTTGAAGAGAAAAATGTGATTGAGAAGTGCCCTCATGAATTGGGCAAATTTTTATTGCAAAACTTTTCAAGACCGAAGAAAAATTGGGGAATCAGATTTATCCTTGATTTGGCAGAGCTGAACGAAAGTGTTCATTATGGACACTTTAAAATGGACAACATTTTTATGCCTCTGCCACAAAGTGGCCGAAGGCATTATGTTTTCGGGTTGTCCTTCTGTCCATCCATCCGTCCGTCCATCCATACGTATGTACGTCCATCTTGAAGGCGTTTAGGCAATATCTTTAGCACCGTTACCCATATTTGCTTCAAACTTGGTACATGTGTCTATTGCATGAAACTAATGACGTGACGGTGTGTAAAAAAGAGGTCAATTCTGATTGATGTCAAAGGTCAAAGGTCTATTAACTTTGCGAGAAGTTGGCCCAAATTGCCCTATTTCACAACAAATTCAAATCCAAGGATGCAATTCTCATTAAACATAGTACAAAGATATCGCGGGGGGCAGTGAGAGAAGCTTGGAATTTGAAATTGGGGGTGTCAGAGGAGATCTGTTTTTAAACACAAATTTTCGTAATGCAAAACTTTTCAAGACCGAAGAAAAATTGGGGGATCAGATTTATCCTTGATTTGCCAGAGCTGAACGAAAGTGTTCATTATGGACACTTTAAAATGGACATTTTTATGTCTCCGCCACGAAGTGGCCGGAGGCATTATGTTTTCGGGTTGTCCTTCCATCCATCCATCCGTCCGTCCATCCATACGTATGTACGTCCATCTTGAAGCCGTTTAGGCAATATCGTTAGCACCGTTACCCATATTTGCTTCTAACTTGGTACATGCATGTGTCTATTGCATGAAACCATAATGACGTGTGTAAAAAAGAGGTCAATTCTGATTGATGTCAAAGGTCAAAGGTCTATTAACTTTGCGAGAAGTTGGCCCAAATTGCCCTATTTCACAACAAATCCAAATCCAAGGATGCAATTCTCAGTAAACATGGTACAAAGATATGTACAAAGATATGGATCACTACTTGGCATTATTTTTGTTAAAATTCCTGAAATATCAGAGGTCAAAGGTCAATGAAATTTGCCAAAGTTGCCTAAATACTGCCACAAACTTGATATTTTTCACAATAAATCAGAATAACCAACCTTAATGAAACGATGGATCACTACTTGGGGTAGACTGGTGATGTCAATGGCATTATTCTGTTTTGTTGTGCAGGTAATCGGGAGCTAGCATTAGACATCGCGGTGCTAGAGGTTTTCCGCTGGTGATAAGACAGTGGCAATAACCAGAGGAATGCCTACCAGCAGAGGCAGATCCAGGGCCAGGGGAGGATGTAAATACTCCAAGATCCCAGCATTCAAGTAAGCAACACTGAAATACCTTGTCAAGTCAAAGGTCGTCTGCAGCCATTTTTACCCAATGAATGCTCTCTTTCATCTGACTTTCACATTTTGCAGGCTGTTTAAGGGTACAGTATTGAATTTGATGCTGCATATTTTCTCCCTAGGAGGGTCAAACCCCTCTTCCCTTACAGGCGGAAAAGTGACGAAAAAGAAAAGCTTGATCAGGAAATTTGAAAACTTGAAGAGAAAAATGTGATTGAGAAGTGCCCTCATGAATTGGGCAAATTTTTATTGCAAAACTTTTCAAGACCGAAGAAAAATTGGGGGATCAGATTTATCCTTGATTTGGCAGAGCTGAACGAAAGTGTTCATTATGGACACTTTAAAATGGACATTTTTATGTCTCCGCCACGAAGTGGCCGGAGGCATTATGTTTTCGGGTTGTCCTTCCATCCATCCATCCGTCCGTCCATCCATACGTATGTACGTCCATCTTGAAGCCGTTTAGGCAATATCGTTAGCACCGTTACCCATATTTGCTTCTAACTTGGTACATGCATGTGTCTATTGCATGAAACTATAATGACGTGTGTAAAAAAGAGGTCAATTCTGATTGATGTCAAAGGTCAAAGGTCTATTAACTTTGCGAGAAGTTGGCCCAAATTGCCCTATTTCACAACAAATCCAAATCCAAGGATGCAATTCTCAGTAAACATGGTACAAAGATATGTACAAAGATATGGATCACTACTTGGCATTATTTTTGTTAAAATTCCTGAAATATCAGAGGTCAAAGGTCAATGAAATTTGCCAAAGTTGCCTAAATACTGCCACAAACTTGATATTTTTCACAATAAATCAGAATAACCAACCTTAATGAAACGATGGATCACTACTTGGGGTAGACTGGTGATGTCAATGGCATTATTCCCCAGGACGAAAAACCAGTAGAAACCAGTAGAGAAAAACCATTAGAATCTCTACTGGTTTCTACTGGAAATTTTCTACTGGTTTGAATATGGAAAGTGAAATGATTTCCAGTAGAAACCATTAGAAAAATTCCAGTAGAATACCAGTAGAAACCAGTAGAAATCTCTACTGGATCCAATACAAGACCAATGGAAGACCAGTAGAATACCAGTAGAAACCAGTAGGAATCTCTACTGGATCCAATAGAGATTCCTACTGGTTTCTACTGGAATTTTTCTACTGGTTTGAATATGGAAAGTGAAATGATTTCCAGTAGAAACCATTAGAAAAATGCCAGTAGAATACCAGTAGAAACCAGTAGGAATCTCTACTGGATCCAATAGAGCTTCCTACTGGTTTCTACTGGAATTTTTCTGCTGGTTTGAATATGGAAAGTGAAATGATTTCCAGTAGAAACCATTAGAAAAATACCAGTAGAGTGCCAGTAGAAACCAGTAGCAATTTCTCCTGGAACCATCAGAATACCAGTAGAAACTAGTAGAATACCTACTGGCGCTATCAGGAGAACAATAGGAATCAAAATTAAAAATATTGATGAAATATCGAATTAAATATAGTATATGATATTCCGAATTATGGCATATTTCCATATCGTTTTAACCTAATCCTATCCTATCCTATATATATTCCTATTCTATCCTATACCTATCCTAATTCCTATTCTCTCCTTTACAGACTTTCATATATATAGCAGTACGGTTTTAAGGTTCATAAGATATTGGTTACTCTAACTTACATTTAAGAAGATCATTTTTGTTGTTGTTATCATTATTGTCTTCACTTAAGTAGGTGACATTCACTATTTTATGTTTAAATTTCAAATCATTACTTGGTAAAATTCCTTTTATCTGGTTAGGTGGAGGTTATCTATTTAAAAGTACAAAATTAGGACACGTAAATACATGCATGAATATTCATGAGCATCTCTATTTCTATTGGTTTCTATTGGTTTCTACTGGTCTCTAATGGTTTCTACTGGTTTGACTTAGTATTTTTCACACTCCTTTTCAAAACAATAAATTTCATTGGTTTCTATTGGTTTATACTGGTTTGACTTTGAATTTTTGACACTCCTTTTCAAACCATTAGGTCTTACTGGTTTCTATTGGTTTATACTGGTCTCCACCAGTAGAATTCACTGGTCTCTAATGGTTTCTACTGGTTTGACTCTGTATTTTTCACACTCATTTTCAAACCATTAAGTTTCACTGGTCTCTAATGGTTTCTCCTGGTTTGACTTTGATTTTTTCACACTCCTTTTCAAAACATTATATCTCACTAGTTTCTATTAGTGTGAAAAAAAACACAAAGTCAAACCAGTAGAAACCATAAGAGACCAGTGGATTCAAATGGTATTGAAGACCAGTAGAAACCAATAGAAACCAGTGAGATCTAGTGGTTTGAGAATGAGTGCGAAAAAACAAAGTCAAACCAGTAGAAACCATTACAGACCAGTGGATTCTAATGGTATTGAAGACCAGTAGAAACCAATAGAAACCAGTCAGATCTAATGGTTTGAAAAAGAGTGTAAAAAAACAAAGTCAAACCAGTAGAAACCATTAGAGACCAGTGGATTCTAATGGTATTGAAGACCAGTAGAAACCAATAGAAACCAGTGAGATCTAGTGGTTTGAAAAGGAGTGTGAAAAAAACAAAGTCAAACCAGTAGAAACCATTAGAGACCAGTGGATTCTAATGGTTTCTACTGGTCTTCAATACCATTAGAATCCACTGGTCTCTAATGGTTTCTACTGGTTTGACTTTGTTTTTTCACACTCCTTCTCAAACCATTAGATCTCACTGGTTTCTATTGGTTTCTTCTGGTCTTCAACACATTAGACTCTACTGGTTTCTACTGGTTTCTACTGGTTTGATTTCGTAGTTCCTCTTCAGACCAGTAGACTCTACTGGACCAGTAGAAACCAGTAGACGGTCTCTACTGGTTTCTACTGGTTTCTATGGGAATTTCGACCTGGGTCTGTTTTGTTGTGCAGGTAATCGGGAGCTAGCATTAGACATCGCGGTGCTAGAGGTTTTCCGCTGGTGATAAGACAGTGGCAATAACCAGAGGAATGCCTACCAGCAGAGGCAGATCCAGGGCCAGGGGAGGATGTAAATACTCCCAGATCCCAGCATTCAAGTAAGCAACACTGAAATACCTTGTCAAGTCAAAGGTCGTCTGCAGCCATTTTTACCCAATGAATGCTCTCTTTCATCTGACTTTCACATTTTGCAGGCTGTTTAAGGGTACAGTATTGAATTTGATGCTGCATATTTTCTCCCTAGGAGGGTCAAACCCCTCTTCCCTTACAGGCGGAAAAGTGACGAAAAAGAAAAGCTTGATCAGGAAATTTGAAAACTTGAAGAGAAAAATGTGATTGAGAAGTGCCCTCATGAATCAGGCAAATTTTTATTGCAAAACTTTTCAAGACCGAAGAAAAATTGGGGGATCAGATTTATCCTTGATTTGGCAGAGCTGAACGGAAGTGTTCATTATGGACACTTTAAAATGGACAACATTTTTATGCCTCTGCCACAAAGTGGCCGAAGGCATTATGTTTTCGGGTTGTTCTTCTGTCCAGCCATCCGTCCGTCCATCCATACGTATGTACGTCCATCTTGAAGCCGTTTAGGCAATATCTTTAGCACAGTTACCCATATTTGCTTCAAACTTGGTACATGTGTCTATTGCATGAAACTAATGACGTGTGTAAAAAAGAGGTCAATTCTGATTGATGTCAAAGGTCAAGGGTCTATTAACTTTGTGAGAAGTTGGCCCAAATTGCCCTATTTCACAACAAATCCAAATCCAAGGATGCAATTCTCAGTAAACATGGTACAAAGATATGTACAAAGATATGGATCACTACTTGGCATTATTTTTGTTAAAATTCCTGAAATATCAGAGGTCAAAGGTCAGTGAAATTTGCCAAAGTTGCCTAAATACTGCCACAAAGTTGATATTTTTCACAATCAATCAGAATAACCAACCGTAGTAAAACGATGGATCACTACTTGGGGTAGACTGGTGATGTCAAAGGCATTATTCTGTTTTGTTGTGCAGGTAATCGGGAGCTAGCATTAGACATCGCGGTGCTAGAGGTTTTCCGCTGGTCAGACTTCACCTGTATGAGAGTGACAATTTCTACAGTGTGCTGGACTGGCAGCGCTAACGCTCTAGCGACTGCTGCAACAAGAAAGCACAACAATCATCCCACCGTGCTCGCCACAGCCCATCATACCCGCCAAGGGACAGAGACCGAAAGTCACGAAAGATGGTCCGCGGATCAAACGGCCCGCCTTTTTTAGGGATGCAGAAGGGGTGGATAGAAACCCAGTATCGACAGCCACATCAACAAGCTCATGGAAAATCCTGGAAACAAGAAGCAATCAAATGTGATAAGTTGCATAGAAACTGATAACATTGAGTATGTCAATCATAAAGATAATGCAAATGTTAGGAATGTGTTTGTAGTCTAAGCTAAGTATTTTTGTTTCTATGCATTATCTATTTGTTATTGTATTTATCTTGTTTCTATGTATAATTACTATTTGTTATTGCATTTATCTTGTTTCTATGCATTATCTATTTGTTATTGTATTTATCTTGTTTATATGTAGAATTACTATTTGTTATTGTATTTATCTTGTTTCTATGTATAATTACTATTTGTTATTGCATTTATCTTGTTTCTATGTATAATTACTATTTGTTATTGCATTTATCTTGTTTCTATGCATTATCTATTTGTTATTGTATTGATCTTGTTTCTATGTATAATTACTATTTGTTATTGCATTTATCTTGTTTCTATGTATAATTACTATTTGTTATTGTATTTATCTTGTTTCTATGCATTATATATTTGTTATTGTATTTATCTTGTTTATATGTATAATTACTATTTGTTATTGCATTTATCTTGTTTCTATGTATAATTACTATTTGTTATTGCATTTATCTTGTTTCTATGCATTATCTATTTGTTGTTTCTTGTTTCTATGTATAATTACTATTTGTTATTGCATTTATCTTGTTTCTATGTATAATTAGTATTTGTTATTGTATTTATATTGTTTTTATGTATTATGGCTATTTGTTATTGTACCTATATTGTTTATATGTAGTGTGATTTTTATAGTGCAGGGCTCCTAGGTAGAGCATTCTTTTTAACTGAAAGGGCTACCTGTTGAAATAAAACTGAGTAAATAATAAATAATTAAATAAATAAAAGTTAGACTGTACTTTACTCTACAGTCAAAGTTACATCGGGCTTCACTCTACGGTCAAAGTTACACAAAGTTACATCAATTATTATTGAATTGTAGTAAGTGTGAATATATGATTATGGCATTAAGGTATGAAAACAGGTGGAAGAATCAAGCAATTGTGCTAGTATTCAAGTTACTCCACAATCTGTTACCTCCATTCTTGTGTATTAAAAGACCGTAATAATCAATCCGATCCGGGAGCGTATAGGCTTGGTCGCACAATATTCTGCATAATAAATCATGTCATGCATGCAGAATGTGGGCCGTAGGGGAATTTTCCCAGGATAAACAATCAAGAAAAAGACTGGGTTTTTTGCCCCTACTCGGGTCCGAGTTGATACTTGTAGTTATTGTCATGGATCTACAGGCATGTTTACAATATACCAGATGCAGTATAAGTTATAATGTGGTAGCATGCAGAGCCACTACTTCCACATCCCCGTTGGTAACTAGCTCCCGAAGAATGCTGGGATCAAGCTGGGGCGGACCTCTTCTTTGCCCGTCACCTCAACACCTCGTAAGACTCACTGCCTTGTAACAAGGAGATCTGGGCCCTGTTTCATAAAACTTAGCATTGATGGTTTATTTTGCTACCAATTTCAACTTCTATGAAACTAATGACGTGTGTAAAAAAGAGGTCAATTCTGATTGATGTCAAAGGTCAAAGGTCTATTAACTTTGTGAGAAGTTGGCCCAAATTGCCCTATTTCACAACAAATCCAAATCCAAGGATGCAATTCTCAGTAAACATGGTACAAAGATATGTACAAAGATATGGATCACTACTTGGCATTATTTTTGTTAAAATTCCTGAAATATCAGAGGTCAAAGGTCAATGAAATTTGCCAAAGTTGCCTAAATACTGCCACAAACTTGATATTTTTCACAATAAATCAGAATATCCAAATGTAATGAAACGATGGATCACTACTTGGGGTAGACTGGTGATGTCAATAGCATTATTCTGTTTTGTTGTGCAGGTAATCGGGAGCTAGCATTAGACATCGCGGTGCTAGAGGTTTTCCGCTGGTCAGACTTCACCTGTATGAGAGTGACAACTTCTACAGTGTGCTGGACTGGCAGCGCTAACGCTCTAGCGACTGCTGCAACAAGAAAGCACAACAATCGTCCCACCGTGCTCGCCACAGCCCATCATACCCGCCAAGGGACAGAGACCGAAAGTCACGAAAGATGGTCCGCGGATCAAACGGCCCGCCTTTTTTGGGGATGCAGGAGGGGATGCAGGAGAGGATCGACAGCCACAGCACCACGGCGATAAGACAGTGGCAATAACCAGAGGAATGCCTACTACCAGAGGCAGACCCGGGGCCAGGGGAGGATGTAAATACTCCCAGATCCCAGCATTCAAGTAAGCAACACTGAAATACCTTGTCAAGTTAAAGGTCGTCTGCAGCCATTTTTACCCAATGAATGCTCTCTTACATCTGACTTTCACATTTTACAGGTTGTTTAAGGGTACAGTATTGAATTCGACGCTGCATATTTTCTCCCTAGGAGAGTCAAACCCCTCTTCCCATACAGGCGGAAAAGTGACGAAAAAGAAAAGCTTGATCAGGAAATTTGAAAACTTGAAGAGAAAAATGTGATTGAGAAGTGCCCTCATGAATCGGGCAAATGTTTAACGCAAAACTTTTCAAGACCGAAGAAAAATTGGGGGATCAGATTTATCCTTGATTTGGCAGAGCTGAACGGAAGTGTTCATTATGGACACTCAAAAATGGACAACATTTTTATGCCTCTGCCACGAAGTGGCCGGAGGCATTATGTTTTCGGGTTGTCCTTCTGTCCAGCCATCCGTCCGTCCATCCATACGTATGTACGTCCATCTTGAAGCCGTTTAGGCAATATCTTTCGCACAGTTACCCATATTTGCTTCAAACTTGGTACATGTGTCTATTGCATGAAACTAATGACGTGTGTAAAAAAGAGGTCAATTCTGATTGATGTCAAAGGTCAAAGGTCTATTAACTTTGTGAGAAGTTGGCCCAAGTTGCCCTATTTCACAACAAATCCAAATCCAAGGATGCAATTCTCAGTAAACATGGTACAAAGATATGTACAAAGATATGGATCACTACTTGGCATTATTTTTGTTAAAATTCCTGAAATATCAGAGGTCAAAAGTCAAAGAAATTTGCCAAAGTTGCCTAAATACTGCCATAAACTTGATATTTTTCACAATCAATCAGAATAACCAACCGTAGTGAAACGATGGATCACTACTTGGGATAGACTGGTGATGTCAAAGGCATTATTCTGTTTTGTTGTGCAGGTAATCGGGAGCTAGCATTAGACATAGCGGTGCCAGAGGTTTTCCGCTGGTCAGACTTCACCTGTATGAGAGTGACAACTTCTACAGTGTGCTGGACTGGCAGCGCTAACGCTCTAGCGACTGCTGCAACAAGAAAGCACAACAGTCGTCCCATCGTGCTCGCCACAGCCCATCATACCCGCCAAGGGACAGAGACCGAAAGTCACGAAAGATGGTCCGCGGATCAAACGGCCCGCCTTTTTTGGGGATGCAGGAGGGGATGCAGGAGAGGATCGACAGCCACAGCACCACGGCGATAAGACAGTGGCAATAACCAGAGGAATGCCTACTACCAGAGGCAGATCCAGGGCCAGGGGAGGATGTAAATACTCCCAGATCCCAGCATTCAAGTAAGCAACACTGAAATACCTTGTCAAGTTAAAGGTCGTCTGCAGCCATTTTTACCCAAGTAATGCTCTCTTACATCTGACTTTCACATTTTACAGGCTGTTTAAGGGTACAGTATTGAATTTGATGCTGCATATTTTCTCCCTAGGAGAGTCAAACCCCTCTTCCCATACAGGCGGAAAAGTGACGAAAAAGAAAAGCTTGATCAGGAAATTTGAAAACTTGAAGAGAAAAATGTGATTGAGAAGTGCCCTCATGAATCGGGCAAATGTTTAACGCAAAACTTTTCAAGACCGAAGAAAAATTGGGGGATCAGATTTATCCTTGATTTGGCAGAGCTGAACGGAAGTGTTCATTATGGACACTCAAAAATGGACAACATTTTTATGCCTCTGCCACGAAGTGGCTGGAGGCATTATGTTTTCGTGTTGTCCTTCCGTCCATCCATCCGTCCGTCCATCCATACGTATGTACGTCCATCTTGAAGCCGTTTAGGCAATATCTTTAGCACAGTTACCCATATTTGCTTCAAACTTGGTACATGTGTCTATTGCATGAAACTAATGACGTGTGTAAAAAAGAGGTCAATTCTGATTGATGTCAAAGGTCAAGGGTCTATTAACTTTGTGAGAAGTTGGCCCAAATTGCCCTATTTCACAACAAATCCAAATCCAAGGATGCAATTCTCAGTAAACATGGTACAAAGATATGTACAAAGATATGGATCACTACTTGGCATTATTTTTGTTAAAATTCCTGAAATATCAGAGGTCAAAGGTCAGTGAAATTTGCCAAAGTTGCCTAAATACTGCCACAAAGTTGATATTTTTCACAATCAATCAGAATAACCAACCGTAGTAAAACGATGGATCACTACTTGGGGTAGACTGGTGATGTCAAAGGCATTATTCTGTTTTGTTGTGCAGGTAATCGGGAGCTAGCATTAGACATCGCGGTGCTAGAGGTTTTCCGCTGGTCAGACTTCACCTGTATGAGAGTGACAATTTCTACAGTGTGCTGGACTGGCAGCGCTAACGCTCTAGCGACTGCTGCAACAAGAAAGCACAACAATCATCCCACCGTGCTCGCCACAGCCCATCATACCCGCCAAGGGACAGAGACCGAAAGTCACGAAAGATGGTCCGCGGATCAAACGGCCCGCCTTTTTTAGGGATGCAGAAGGGGTGGATAGAAACCCAGTATCGACAGCCACATCAACAAGCTCATGGAAAATCCTGGAAACAAGAAGCAATCAAATGTGATAAGTTGCATAGAAACTGATAACATTGAGTATGTCAATCATAAAGATAATGCAAATGTTAGGAATGTGTTTGTAGTCTAAGCTAAGTATTTTTGTTTCTATGCATTATCTATTTGTTATTGTATTTATCTTGTTTCTATGTATAATTACTATTTGTTATTGCATTTATCTTGTTTCTATGCATTATCTATTTGTTATTGTATTTATCTTGTTTATATGTAGAATTACTATTTGTTATTGTATTTATCTTGTTTCTATGTATAATTACTATTTGTTATTGCATTTATCTTGTTTCTATGTATAATTACTATTTGTTATTGCATTTATCTTGTTTCTATGCATTATCTATTTGTTATTGTATTGATCTTGTTTCTATGTATAATTACTATTTGTTATTGCATTTATCTTGTTTCTATGTATAATTACTATTTGTTATTGTATTTATCTTGTTTCTATGCATTATATATTTGTTATTGTATTTATCTTGTTTATATGTATAATTACTATTTGTTATTGCATTTATCTTGTTTCTATGTATAATTACTATTTGTTATTGCATTTATCTTGTTTCTATGCATTATCTATTTGTTGTTTCTTGTTTCTATGTATAATTACTATTTGTTATTGCATTTATCTTGTTTCTATGTATAATTAGTATTTGTTATTGTATTTATATTGTTTTTATGTATTATGGCTATTTGTTATTGTACCTATATTGTTTATATGTAGTGTGATTTTTATAGTGCAGGGCTCCTAGGTAGAGCATTCTTTTTAACTGAAAGGGCTACCTGTTGAAATAAAACTGAGTAAATAATAAATAATTAAATAAATAAAAGTTAGACTGTACTTTACTCTACAGTCAAAGTTACATCGGGCTTCACTCTACGGTCAAAGTTACACAAAGTTACATCAATTATTATTGAATTGTAGTAAGTGTGAATATATGATTATGGCATTAAGGTATGAAAACAGGTGGAAGAATCAAGCAATTGTGCTAGTATTCAAGTTACTCCACAATCTGTTACCTCCATTCTTGTGTATTAAAAGACCGTAATAATCAATCCGATCCGGGAGCGTATAGGCTTGGTCGCACAATATTCTGCATAATAAATCATGTCATGCATGCAGAATGTGGGCCGTAGGGGAATTTTCCCAGGATAAACAATCAAGAAAAAGACTGGGTTTTTTGCCCCTACTCGGGTCCGAGTTGATACTTGTAGTTATTGTCATGGATCTACAGGCATGTTTACAATATACCAGATGCAGTATAAGTTATAATGTGGTAGCATGCAGAGCCACTACTTCCACATCCCCGTTGGTAACTAGCTCCCGAAGAATGCTGGGATCAAGCTGGGGCGGACCTCTTCTTTGCCCGTCACCTCAACACCTCGTAAGACTCACTGCCTTGTAACAAGGAGATCTGGGCCCTGTTTCATAAAACTTAGCATTGATGGTTTATTTTGCTACCAATTTCAACTTCTATGAAACTAATGACGTGTGTAAAAAAGAGGTCAATTCTGATTGATGTCAAAGGTCAAAGGTCTATTAACTTTGTGAGAAGTTGGCCCAAATTGCCCTATTTCACAACAAATCCAAATCCAAGGATGCAATTCTCAGTAAACATGGTACAAAGATATGTACAAAGATATGGATCACTACTTGGCATTATTTTTGTTAAAATTCCTGAAATATCAGAGGTCAAAGGTCAATGAAATTTGCCAAAGTTGCCTAAATACTGCCACAAACTTGATATTTTTCACAATAAATCAGAATATCCAAATGTAATGAAACGATGGATCACTACTTGGGGTAGACTGGTGATGTCAATAGCATTATTCTGTTTTGTTGTGCAGGTAATCGGGAGCTAGCATTAGACATCGCGGTGCTAGAGGTTTTCCGCTGGTCAGACTTCACCTGTATGAGAGTGACAACTTCTACAGTGTGCTGGACTGGCAGCGCTAACGCTCTAGCGACTGCTGCAACAAGAAAGCACAACAATCGTCCCACCGTGCTCGCCACAGCCCATCATACCCGCCAAGGGACAGAGACCGAAAGTCACGAAAGATGGTCCGCGGATCAAACGGCCCGCCTTTTTTGGGGATGCAGGAGGGGATGCAGGAGAGGATCGACAGCCACAGCACCACGGCGATAAGACAGTGGCAATAACCAGAGGAATGCCTACTACCAGAGGCAGACCCGGGGCCAGGGGAGGATGTAAATACTCCCAGATCCCAGCATTCAAGTAAGCAACACTGAAATACCTTGTCAAGTTAAAGGTCGTCTGCAGCCATTTTTACCCAATGAATGCTCTCTTACATCTGACTTTCACATTTTACAGGTTGTTTAAGGGTACAGTATTGAATTCGACGCTGCATATTTTCTCCCTAGGAGAGTCAAACCCCTCTTCCCATACAGGCGGAAAAGTGACGAAAAAGAAAAGCTTGATCAGGAAATTTGAAAACTTGAAGAGAAAAATGTGATTGAGAAGTGCCCTCATGAATCGGGCAAATGTTTAACGCAAAACTTTTCAAGACCGAAGAAAAATTGGGGGATCAGATTTATCCTTGATTTGGCAGAGCTGAACGGAAGTGTTCATTATGGACACTCAAAAATGGACAACATTTTTATGCCTCTGCCACGAAGTGGCCGGAGGCATTATGTTTTCGGGTTGTCCTTCTGTCCAGCCATCCGTCCGTCCATCCATACGTATGTACGTCCATCTTGAAGCCGTTTAGGCAATATCTTTCGCACAGTTACCCATATTTGCTTCAAACTTGGTACATGTGTCTATTGCATGAAACTAATGACGTGTGTAAAAAAGAGGTCAATTCTGATTGATGTCAAAGGTCAAAGGTCTATTAACTTTGTGAGAAGTTGGCCCAAGTTGCCCTATTTCACAACAAATCCAAATCCAAGGATGCAATTCTCAGTAAACATGGTACAAAGATATGTACAAAGATATGGATCACTACTTGGCATTATTTTTGTTAAAATTCCTGAAATATCAGAGGTCAAAAGTCAAAGAAATTTGCCAAAGTTGCCTAAATACTGCCATAAACTTGATATTTTTCACAATCAATCAGAATAACCAACCGTAGTGAAACGATGGATCACTACTTGGGATAGACTGGTGATGTCAAAGGCATTATTCTGTTTTGTTGTGCAGGTAATCGGGAGCTAGCATTAGACATAGCGGTGCCAGAGGTTTTCCGCTGGTCAGACTTCACCTGTATGAGAGTGACAACTTCTACAGTGTGCTGGACTGGCAGCGCTAACGCTCTAGCGACTGCTGCAACAAGAAAGCACAACAGTCGTCCCATCGTGCTCGCCACAGCCCATCATACCCGCCAAGGGACAGAGACCGAAAGTCACGAAAGATGGTCCGCGGATCAAACGGCCCGCCTTTTTTGGGGATGCAGGAGGGGATGCAGGAGAGGATCGACAGCCACAGCACCACGGCGATAAGACAGTGGCAATAACCAGAGGAATGCCTACTACCAGAGGCAGATCCAGGGCCAGGGGAGGATGTAAATACTCCCAGATCCCAGCATTCAAGTAAGCAACACTGAAATACCTTGTCAAGTTAAAGGTCGTCTGCAGCCATTTTTACCCAAGTAATGCTCTCTTACATCTGACTTTCACATTTTACAGGCTGTTTAAGGGTACAGTATTGAATTTGATGCTGCATATTTTCTCCCTAGGAGAGTCAAACCCCTCTTCCCATACAGGCGGAAAAGTGACGAAAAAGAAAAGCTTGATCAGGAAATTTGAAAACTTGAAGAGAAAAATGTGATTGAGAAGTGCCCTCATGAATCGGGCAAATGTTTAACGCAAAACTTTTCAAGACCGAAGAAAAATTGGGGGATCAGATTTATCCTTGATTTGGCAGAGCTGAACGGAAGTGTTCATTATGGACACTCAAAAATGGACAACATTTTTATGCCTCTGCCACGAAGTGGCTGGAGGCATTATGTTTTCGTGTTGTCCTTCCGTCCATCCATCCGTCCGTCCATCCATACGTATGTACGTCCATCTTGAAGCCGTTTAGGCAATATCTTTAGCACAGTTACCCATATTTGCTTCAAACTTGGTACATGTGTCTATTGCATGAAACTAACAACGTGTGTAAAAAAGAGGTCAATTCTGATTGATGTCAAAGGTCAAAGGTCTATTAACTTTGTGAGAAGTTGGCCCAAGTTGCCCTATTTCACAACAAATTCAAATCCAAGGATGCAATTCTCATTAAACATGGTACAAAGATATGTAGAAAGATATGGATCACTACTTGGCATTATTTTTGTTAAAATTCCTGAAATATCAGAGGTCAAAGGTCAATGAAATTTGCCAAAGTTGCCTAAATACTGCCAGAAACTTGATATTTTTCACAATAAATCAGAATAACCAATAATGAAACGATGGATCACTACTTGGGGTAGACTGGTGATGTCAATAGCATTATTCTGTTTTGTTGTGCAGGTAATCGGGAGCTAGCATAAGACATCGCGGTGCTAGAGGTTTTCCGCTGGTCAGACTTCACCTGTATGAGAGTGACAACTTCTACAGTGTGCTGGACTGGCAGCGCTAACGCTCTAGCGACTGCTGCAACAAGAAAGCACAACAATCGTCCCACCGTGATCGCCACAGCCCATCATACCCGCCAAGGGACAGAGACCGAAAGTCACGAAAGATGGTCCGCGGATCAAACGGCCCGCCTTTTTTGGGGATGCAGGAGGGGATGCAGGAGAGGATCGACAGCCACAGCACCATGGCGATAAGACAGTGGCAATAACCAGAGGAATGCCTACCACCAGAGGCAGACCCGGGGCCAGGGGAGGATGTAAATACTCCCAGATCCCAGCATTCAAGTAAGCAACACTGAAATACCTTGTCAAGTCAAAGGTCTTCTGCAGCCATTTTTGCCCAATTAATGCTCTCTTACATTTGACTTTCACATTTTACAGGCTGTTTAAGGGTACAGTATTGAATTTGATGCAGCATGTTTTCTCCCTAGGAGGGTCAAACCCCTCTTCCCATACAGGCGGAGAAGTGACGAAAAAGAAAAGCTTGATCAGGAAATTTGAAAACTTGAAGAGAAAAATGTGATTGAGAAGTGCCCTCATGAATCGGGCAAATTTTTATTGCAAAACTTTTCAAGACCAAAGAAAAATTGGGGATCAGATTGATCCTTGATTTGGCAGAGCTGAACGAAAGTGTTCATTATGGACACTTTAAAATGGACAACATTTTTATGCCGCTGCCACGAAGTGGCCAGAGGCATTATGTTTTCGGGTTGTCCTTCTGTCCATCCATCCGTCCGTCCATCCATACGTATGTACGTCCATCTTGAAGCCGTTTAGGCAATATCTTTAGCACAGTTACTCATATTTGCTTCAAACTTGGTACATGTTTCTATTGCATGAAACTAATGACATGTGTAAAAAAGAGGTCAATTCTGATTGATGTCAAAGGTCAAAGGTCTATTAACTTTGCGAGAAGTTGGCCCAAATTGCCCTATTTCACAACAAATCCAAATCCAAGGATGCAATTCTTAGTAAACATGATACAAAGATATGTACAAAGATATGGATCACTACTTGGCATTATTTTTGTTAAAATTCCTGAAATATCAGAGGTCAAAGGTCAATGAAATTTGCCAAAGTTGCCTAAATACTGCCAGAAACTTGATATTTTTCACAATAAATCAGAATAACCAAACGTAATGAAACAATGGATCACTACTTGGGGTAGACTGGTGATGTCAATAGCATTATTCTGTTTTGTTGTGCAGGTAATCGGGAGCTAGCATTAGACATCGCGGTGCTAGAGGTTTTCCGCTGGTCAGACTTCACCTGTATGAGAGTGACAACTTCTACAGTGTGCTGGACTGGCAGCGCTAACGCTCTAGCGACTGCTGCAACAAGAAAGCACAACAATCGTCCCACCGTGCTCGCCACAGCCCATCATACCCGCCAAGGGACAGAGACCGAAAGTCACGAAAGATGGTCCGCGGATCAAACGGCCCGCCTTTTTTGGGGATGCAGGAGGGGATGCAGGAGAGGATCGACAGCCACAGCACCATGGCGATAAGACAGTGGCAATAACCAGAGGAATGCCTACCACCAGAGGCAGACCCGGGGCCAGGGGAGGATGTAAATACTCCCAGATCCCAGCATTCAAGTAAGCAACACTGAAATACCTTGTCAAGTCAAAGGTCTTCTGCAGCCATTTTTGCCCAATTAATGCTCTCTTACATTTGACTTTCACATTTTACAGGCTGTTTAAGGGTACAGTATTGAATTTGATGCAGCATGTTTTCTCCCTAGGAGGGTCAAACCCCTCTTCCCATACAGGCGGAGAAGTGACGAAAAAGAAAAGCTTGATCAGGAAATTTGAAAACTTGAAGAGAAAAATGTGATTGAGAAGTGCCCTCATGAATCGGGCAAATTTTTATTGCAAAACTTTTCAAGACCAAAGAAAAATTGGGGATCAGATTGATCCTTGATTTGGCAGAGCTGAACGAAAGTGTTCATTATGGACACTTTAAAATGGACAACATTTTTATGCCGCTGCCACGAAGTGGCCAGAGGCATTATGTTTTCGGGTTGTCCTTCTGTCCATCCATCCGTCCGTCCATCCATACGTATGTACGTCCATCTTGAAGCCGTTTAGGCAATATCTTTAGCACAGTTACTCATATTTGCTTCAAACTTGGTACATGTTTCTATTGCATGAAACTAATGACATGTGTAAAAAAGAGGTCAATTCTGATTGATGTCAAAGGTCAAAGGTCTATTAACTTTGCGAGAAGTTGGCCCAAATTGCCCTATTTCACAACAAATCCAAATCCAAGGATGCAATTCTTAGTAAACATGATACAAAGATATGTACAAAGATATGGATCACTACTTGGCATTATTTTTGTTAAAATTCCTGAAATATCAGAGGTCAAAGGTCAATGAAATTTGCCAAAGTTGCCTAAATACTGCCAGAAACTTGATATTTTTCACAATAAATCAGAATAACCAAACGTAATGAAACAATGGATCACTACTTGGGGTAGACTGGTGATGTCAATAGCATTATTCTGTTTTGTTGTGCAGGTAATCGGGAGCTAGCATTAGACATCGCGGTGCTAGAGGTTTTCCGCTGGTCAGACTTCACCTGTATGAGAGTGACAACTTCTACAGTGTGCTGGACTGGCAGCGCTAACGCTCTAGCGACTGCTGCAACAAGAAAGCACAACAATCGTCCCACCGTGCTCGCCACAGCCCATCATACCCGCCAAGGGACAGAGACCGAAAGTCACGAAAGATGGTCCGCGGATCAAACGGCCCGCCTTTTTTGGGGATGCAGGAGGGGATGCAGGAGAGGATCGACAGCCACAGCACCATGGCGATAAGACAGTGGCAATAACCAGAGGAATGCCTACCACCAGAGGCAGACCCGGGGCCAGGGGAGGATGTAAATACTCCCAGATCCCAGCATTCAAGTAAGCAACACTGAAATACCTTGTCAAGTCAAAGGTCATCTGGAGCCATTTTTGTCTCGCCCACCGGAGGTGAAGGCGAGACTAAGGGATCCAAATGGCGTCCGTCCGTCGTCCGTCCGTCGTCCGTCCGTCGTCCGTCCGTCGTCCGTCCGTCGTCCGTCGTCCGTCCGTCGTCCGTCGTCCGTCGTCCGTCGTCCGTCACAAATGTTAAAGTTTACCTGCAAGACTCTCTTTTGACAAATAACTTCACATGGGTTGCTTGGATTACAACCTAACTTGGGTCATAGATGCACTGGGGGTACCTTCATGTTATGGTGCCGTTGGAGGTCACAGGATAAGGTCAAAGGTCATTTGAGGTCATACGTTAAAGTTTACCTGCAAGACTCTCTGTTGACAAATAACTTCACATAGGTTGCTTGGATTACAACCTAACTTGGGTCATAGATGCACTGGGGGTACCTTCATGTTATGGTACCGTTGGAGGTCACAGGATAGGGTCAAAGGTCATTTGAGGTCATACGTTAAAGTTTACCTGCAAGACTCTCTTTTGACAAATAACTTCACATGGGTTGCTTGGATTACAACCTAACTTGGGTCACAGATGCACTGGGGGTACCTTCATGTTATGGTACAGTTGGAGGTCACAGGATAAGGTCAAAGGTCATTTGAGGTCATACGTTAAAGTTTACCTGCAAGACTCTCTTTTGACAAATAACTTCACATAGGTTGCTTGGATTACAACCTTACTTGGGTCATAGATGCACTGGGGGTACCTTCATGTTATGGTACCGTTGGAGGTCACAGGATAGGGTCAAAGGTCATTTGAGGTCATACGTTAAAGTTTACCTGCAAGACTCTCTTTTGACAAATAACTTCACATGGGTTGCTTGGATTACAACCTAACTTGGGTCACAGATGCACTGGGGGTACCTTCATGTTATGGTACCGTTGGAGGTCACAGGATAAGGTCAAAGGTCATTTGAGGTCATACGTTAAAGTTTACCTGCAAGACTCTCTTTTGACAAATAACTTCACATAGGTTGCTTGGATTACAACCTAACTTGGGTCATAGATGCACTGGGGGTACCTTCATGTTATGGTACCGTTGGAGGTCACAGGATAGGGTCAAAGGTCATTTGAGGTCATACGTTAAAGTTTACCTGCAAGACTCTCTTTTGACAAATAACTTCACATGGGTTGCTTGGATTACAACCTAACTTGGGTCACAGATGCACTGGGGGTACCTTCATGTTATGGTACCGTTGGAGGTCACAGGATAAGGTCAAAGGTCATTTGAGGTCATACGTTAAAGTTTACCTGCAAGACTCTCTTTTGACAAATAACTTCACATAGGTTGCTTGGATTACAACCTAACTTGGGTCATAGATGCAGTGGGGGTACCTTCATGTTATGGTACCGTTGGAGGTCACAGGATAAGGTCAAAGGTCATTTGAGGTCAGGGATACAATTCTTTTGTGTAGCAACGGAGATCGCGATATTTCTGGTTATTTTCGCAAGTGGGCGAGACACAATATTGCTAATGCCTTGTTACCCAATTAATGCTCTCTTACATCCGACTTTCACATTTTGCAGGCTGTTTAAGGGTACAGTATTGAATTTGATGCAGCATATTTTCTCCCTAGGAGGGTCAAACCCCTCTTCCCATACAGGCGGAGAAGTGACGAAAAAGAAAAGCTTGATCAGGAAATTTGAAAACTTGAAGAGAAAAATGTGATTGAGAAGTGCCCTCATGAATCGGGCAAATTTTTATTGCAAAACTTTTCAAGACCGAAGAAAAATTGGGGGGATCAGATTAATCCTTGATTTGGCAGAGCTGAACGAAAGTGTTCATCATGGACACTTAAAAATGGACAACAATTTTATGCCTCTGCCACGAAGTGGCCGGAGGCATTATGTTTTCGGGTTGTCCTTCTGTCCATCCATCCGTCCGTCCATCCATACGTATGTACGTCCATCTTGAAGGCGTTTAGGCAATATCTTTAGCACCGTTGCCCATATTTGCTTCAAACTTGGTACATGTGTCTATTGCATGAAACTAATGACGTGACGGTGTGTAAAAAAGAGGTCAATTCTGATTGATGTCAAAGGTCAAAGGTCTATTAACTTTGCGAGAAGTTGGCCCAAATTGCCCTATTTCACAACAAATCCAAATCCAAGGATGCAATTCTTAGTAAACATGATACAAAGATATGTACAAAGATATGGATCACTACTTGGCATTATTTTTGTTAAAATTATTGAAATATCAGAGGTCAGAAGTCAAAGAAATTTGCCAAAGTTGCCTAAATACTGCCACAAACTTGATATTTTTCACAATAAATCAGAATAACCAAACGTAATGAAACGATGGATCACTACTTGGGGTAGACTGGTGATGTCCAAGGCATTATTCTGTTTTGTTGTGCAGGTAATCGGGAGCTAGCATATGACATCGCGGTGCTAGAGGTTTTCCGCTGGTCAGACTTCACCTGTATGAGAGTGACAACTTCTACAGTGTGCTGGACTGGCAGCGCTAACGCTCTAGCGACTGCTGCAACAAGAAAGCACAACAATCCACCCACCGTGCTCGCCACAGCCCATCATACCCGCCAAGGGACAGAGACCGAAAGTCACGAAAGATGGTCCGCGGATCAAACGGCCCGCCTTTTTGAGGGATGCAGAAGGGGTGGAGAGAAACCCAGTATCGACAGCTACATCACCAAGCTCATGGAAAATTCTGGAAACAAGAAGCAATCAAACGTGATAAGTTGCATAGAAACTGATAACATTGAGTATGTCAATCATAAAGATAATGCAAATGTTAGGAATAATGTGTTTGTAGTCTAAGCTAAGTATTTTTGGGTAGGGGGGGGGGGGCCCAAAGCTCCGCACTCAGCAATCTTCCATCTAACTCCATTCTCATCCCTATCTGGTACATCGTTAACTAATACCTAACACTTAATACCTAATAATCTAATACCTAACGGTTAGGGTTAAACGTTAGTTAATACCTAATACCTAAAGGTTAGGGTAACTACCTAATAAGTAGGGACTAACCGTGCCATTCCACCATCATCCTAGCCTAATCCACTGCACTAGCACTGCCCTTTATCCCAGGTTAAATGTAGAATGTGTTGAAAACAAGTATATTTATTGTTTCTATGTATTATGACTTGTATTTTATTTGTTACTCTATTTATCTTGTTTCTATGCATTATCTATTTGTTATTGTATTTATCTTGTTTCTATGTATAATTACTATTTGTTATTGCATTTATCTTGTTTCTATACATAATTACTATTTGTTATTGCATTTATCTTGTGTCTACATTATCTATTTATTATTGCATTTATCTTGTTTCTATGTATAATTACTATTTGTTATTGTATTTATCTTGTTTCTATGCATTATCTATTTTTTATTGCATTCATCTTGTTTCTATGCATTATCTATTTGTTATTGTATTTATCTTGTTTATATGTATAATTACTATTTGTTATGGCATTTATCTTGTTTCTATGCATTATCTATTTATTGTATTTATCTTGTTTCTATGTATAATAACTATTTGTTATTGCATTTATCTTGTTTCCATGCATTATCTATTTGTTATTGCATTTATCTTGTTTCTATGCATTATCTATTTGTTATTGTTTCTTGTTTCTATGTATAATTTCTATGCATTATCTATTTGTTATTGCATTCATCTTGTTTCTATGCATTATGTATTTGTTATTGTATTTATCTTGTTTATATGTATGATTACTATTTGTTATTGCATTTATCTTGTTTCCATGCATTATCTATTTGTTATTGCATTTATCTTGTTTCTATATAGAATGACTATTTGTTATTGTATTTATCTTGTTCATATGTATAATTACTTTTTGTTATTGCATTTATCTTGTTTCTATGCATTATCTATTTATTGTTTCTTGTTTCTATGTATAATTACTATTTGTTATTGCATTTATCTTGTTTCTATGTATAATGATTATTTGTTATTGTATTTATATTGTTTTTATTGAATTATTGAATTATTATTGAATTGTAGTAAGTGTGAATATATGATTATGGCATTAAGGTATGAAAACAGGTGGAAGAATCGAGCAATTGTGCTAGTATTTAAGTTACTCCACAATCTGTTACCTCCATTCTTGTGTAAAAGACCGTAATAATCAATCCGATCCGGGAGCGTATAGGCTTGGTCGCACAATATTCTGCATAATAAAACATGTCGTGCATGCAGAATGTGGGCCGTAGGGGAATTTTCCCAGGATAAACAATCAAGAAAAAGACTGGGTTTTTCGCCCCTACTCGGGTCTGAGTTGATACTTGTAATTATTGTCATTGATCTACAGGCATGTTTACAATATACCAGATGCAGTATAAGTTATAATGTGGTAGCAGAGCCACTACTTCCACATCCCCGTTGGTAACTAGCTCCCGAAGAATGCTGGGATCAAGCTGGGGCGGACATCCCCGTTGGTAACTAGCTCCTGAAGAATGCTGGGATCAAGCTGGGGCGGACCTCTTCTTTGCCTGTCACCTCAACACCTCGTAAGACTCACTGCCTTGTAACAAGGAGATCTGGGCCCTGTTTCATAAAACTTAGCATTGATGGTTTATTTTGCTACCAATTTCAACTTCTATGGAAACCTTGAATTTGATTTGCTGAAATCAAGCACATGGAAAATCCTGGAAACAAGAAGCAATCAAATGTGATAAGTTGCATAGAAACTGATAACATGAGTATGTCAATCATAAAGATAATGCAAATGTTAGGAATAATGTGTTTGTAGTCTAAGCTAAGTATTTGGGGGGGGGGGGGGGGCCCAAAGCTCCGCACTCAGCAACCTTCCATCTAACTCCATTCTCATCCGTATCTGGTACATCGTTAACTAATACCTAATACTTAATACCTAATAATCTAATACCTAACGGTTAGGGTTAAACGTTAGTTAATACCTAATACCTAAAGGTTAGGGTAACTACCTAATAAGTAGGGACTAACCATGCCATTCCACCATCATCCTAGCCTAATCCACTGCACTAGCACTACCCTTTATCCCAGGTTAAATGTAGAATGTGTTGAAAACAAGTATATTTATTGTTTCTATGTATTATGACTTGTATTTTATTTGTTACTCTATTTATCTTGTTTCTATGTATAATTACTATTTGTTATTGCATTTGTCTTGTTTCTATGCATTATCTATTTGTTATTGTATTTATCTTGTTTCTATGTAGAATTACTATTTGTTATTGTATTTATCTTGTTTCTATGTATAATTACTATTGTATTTATCTTGTTTCTATGTATAATTACTATTGCATTTATCTTGTTTCTATGCATTATCTATATGTTATTGTATTTATCATGTTTCTATGTATAATTACTATTATTGCATTTATCTTGTTTCTATGTAGAATTACTATTTGTTATTGCATTTATCTTGTTTATATGTAGAAATACTATTTGTTATTGTATTTATCTTGTTTCTATGCATTATCTATTTGTTATTGTTTCTTGTTTCTATGTAGAATTACTATTTGTTATTGCATTTATCTTGTTTCTATGTATAATGATTATTTGTTATTGTATTTATATTGTTTTTATGTATTATGGCTATTTGTCATTGTACCTATATTCTTTATATGTACCTCCATTCTTGTGTAAAAGACCGTAATAATCAATCCGATCCGGGAGCGTATAGGCTTGGTCGCACAATATTCTGCATAATAAAACATGTCGTGCATGCAGAATGTGGGCCGTAGGGGAATTTTCCCAGGATAAACAATCAAGAAAAAGACTGGGTTTTTCGCCCCTACTCGGGTCCGAGTTGATACTTGTAGTTATTGTCATTGATTTACAGGCAGGTTTACATTGTACCAGATGCAGTATAAGTTATAATGTGGTGTATGTAAAACAATATTCAGCCCCACCTGATGAATCTGCAGGGGTGTAGTGATTGTAAAATTGGTTCTGTGTTATAATTGAGAAGTTATTCTATTCGCCAACATGTTTTGATAACAAATAATAAAGCCACGACAAACTACAAAAATAATGTGTTGGTTATTTTGTCAGTCGTGAACAATTGTATTATATAGCCAAGTTTCCAATATACACACTCCCCCTTTTTCAGAACAACTTTTCAACCCAGAAATTTTGGACGAAAAAAAAAAAAAAGCAGCAGAGGTGTTTGTAATGTTATTGGCTAAAGTGTGTGCAAGAGTGCAAATCTTAAAAGCAAAAATGTCACTTTTCAAAAGTCACAATGGTAATTTTGGGACTTTGTCATGAATTTTTAATGAATTCCATTTCCATCTCTCGATGCACCTACCCCTATCCCGGCATTTAACCATCTCTCGACGCACTAACACCTATCCCGACGTTCTGGTTGAATGAGCAACGTAAAAAAAAATACACATCCTTCTTGAGTTTGAAAATTTTAAAAACTTTATTTCTGTAATAAATAGAACTCTGGATATATTGACAAAGATGTATCATGACCTGTTATGTGAACATAACACGTTCGTGTCATGGTTGATTTTTAAAATCGCACCAAAAATGCCAAAATGTACTGTTAAAACGACGTAAACAATCACCCTTGTGACTTTGGAAAAGTCACATACCGGTAAACGTTAGCCAATAAATGAAGCAACACCCCTGCCAAATTGTTTTGTCCATAACCTTTTTGCGGTTGAGAATTACAATGTTTATTTATTGCCAGTTCATTGTATCAGTTAATTCAAGTTCATTATTCTCTGCCCCTCTTTTTACTCCGCTCTTGAATCTTGAATACCTGTATGACAATTTTTTCTACTACAGTGTACATACAAATGGCCAAAGGCTCCAAGAACTACACATTTCAACATGCATTCTTCACTGCATTTCCATTTCACATAAATTCCCAAGTTACATTTGACAAATGTTTGAAAAAGATAATACATGTATCAAAACAAAAATGAGAACTGGAAATGAATACTGGTAGTCAAAATGTGCATCATTAATATATTAATGCTTATGCTTATACCTATTACAATAAAATATATGGACTAACCTTATATCCTCATTACCCCCTAATCACATACTTATCCCTGATCCCACCAAGTCCCCAATCCCCACACACCTAAAGAAATATATAACTGAATTTACTTGGGCTTGTATGAAGGGCATTGGGTGAAAAGGTCTGATCAGCGGCATGAAGGATGAAGGAGGCATAGAGATGGAAAGGAGATAGACAAAGAGAGACAGAGGGAGAAACAAGGGTAAGCAGGGAAGGTCAGAGAGAAACAAAGAGGGAGAGAGAGAGACAAAGAGAGACGGAGAGAGAGGGAGTTTGTGTGAATACAGAGAGAGAGAGAGAGAGAGTGCGAGAGGGAGAGAGGGAGAGAGAGAGCGAGAGGGAGAGAGAGAGAGAGTGCGAGAGGGAGGGGGAGAGAGTGCGAGAGGGAGAGGGAGAGAGTGCGAGAGAGAGAGACGGAGAGAGAGGGAGTTTGTGTGAATACAGAGAGGGTGAGAGAGAGAGAGAGTGCGAGAGGGAGAGAGAGAGCGAGAGGGAGAGAGAGAGAGAGAGAGTGAGAGGGAGGGGGAGAGAGTGTGAGAGGGAGAGGGAGAGAGTGTGAGAGGGAGAGGGAGAGAGTGCGAGAGGGAGAGGGAGAGAGTGCGAGAGGGAGAGGGAGAGAGTGCGAGAGGGAGAGGGAGAGAGTGCGAGAGGGAGAGGGAGAGAGTGCGAGAGGGAGAGGGAGAGAGTGCGAGAGGGAGAGGGAGAGAGTGCGAGAGGGAGAGGGAGAGAGTGCGAGAGGGAGAGGGAGAGAGTGCGAGAGGGAGAGGGAGAGGGAGAGAGTGCGAGAGGGAGAGGGAGAGAGTGCGAGAGGGAGAGGGAGAGAGTGCGAGAGGGAGAGGGAGAGAGTGCGAGAGGGAGAGGGAGAGAGTGCGAGAGGGAGAGGGAGAGAGTGCGAGAGGGAGAGGGAGAGAGTGCGAGAGGGAGAGGGAGAGAGTGCGAGAGGGAGAGTGCGAGAGGGAGAGGGAGAGGGAGAGTGCGAGTGCGAGAGGGAGAGAGTGCGAGAGGGAGAGGGAGAGAGTGCGAGAGGGAGAGGGAGAGGGAGAGAGAGGGAGAGGGAGAGGGTGCGAGATGGAGGGGAGGGAGGGGGAGGGGAGGAGGGGAGGGAGGGGGGGAGGGGGAGGGGAGGAGGGGAGGGAGGGGGGGAGGGGGAGGGGAGGAGGGAGAGGGAGGGGGGAGGGAGGGGAGTGTCAGGAATATCACAATAAATTGCTTCAAATGAATGACACATGTATCATGTAAACTTCAACGATTTATTCCTCGCTAACAGACTCGCTACACCTCGCTATATCTCTGTTCAAACGCAATTAAAGCTTAAGATGTCGCAATTCCTGAATGTTACATGCAAGCAAAGTTAGTGTTGTGAAAAAAGAAGGGTTTTTATAACACTGTTTCATAACAGTAAGAACATGACTCGCTACATCTCGCTAAATCTCTGTTTAAACACGATCACAGTAAGATTGCGCTGAGTTTCGAATGTTACATTACAATGTAATCAAAATCAAAAAATGTTTTCTGACAATACCAGGTTCTTTTGAAGAATGATACTGATCATCATAAAAGTGTAGATGTGTGAGAGAAAACGTTGACCTCCATGTGTTGCTGTAGGCTGTACAAAAATGATTGCCAAGTTTTCTTTCAAAAAAGGGACAATCTCATTTTGAATGAACAAGTTTACAAGCAAATGGATGGTTGTCAAGATTACCCGGCAGCAATATTCTATACAGTCATTACTGTGAGGTATTATCCAAGTTATTCTTTGTTTTTTGAAATGTAGACTGAAAACCATAATGTGCTATATTTACAATATATTTATATTATTGTTGTTTTTTAATGTGCAAATTAGTTTATGGGTCAATCCACATCAAATCAACCAATTTTGTCCCTAGGTCAAATGGTTGCTAATTTGCTATTTTTGATTGACTCCTGCAACCAAGTCAGATGAGTTACATTGCTCATTTCCAGGAAATTGAAAGAGCTTTATAGTCTTAACATGCACAATGTATTGTGCCGATCTGACTACCCGTTATTATGCATGAGGTCACCGAAAATGGTGTCAAGTGTCAATGGTAATGTGTTTGGGTGCATGTTTGGAAGCTGATACCCATTATTATGGAGATATAAAGTCTCTTATTAGTTCTTAGTTCTACCAACCTACTAAAAATCGGTCAAAAGATATGCACTGTTTTCTTGTAGAGCGCCCTCAAAGTTTGAATTTTTTTTTTAAACGTCCCATCGAGGATCGACACCAATTTCTGTGTGTTGGTAGACTTTTACCTATATATTCATAGGGTACCTAAAAAAATTTGTGACCGAAATGTTTAATAGCTGTTTTAAGCAGTCAAATATGGTTGTTAGCACCCAAAAATCTATGTAAAATGATCGAGGGTTTAGCTCATTTCAAATTGTGATAACTCAAGGATGAAGAGCTAAAATAAAATGGTATATTCTGTGATAATAATCTGTAATTAGTACTAAAATAATATGCATCGTCTTCTTGTCAATGACCTTAAAAATGCAGCTGAAAATCACAAAAAACAATAAATTAGTTAATTTTCCGTAACCATGGTAACCATAATAGTGCTAAATTGTGTTTGCATCGACATTTGTGTATCCTTTCAGTACTAATGGTGACTTTATGCTGATAACTGCTTATCATGTTTTAATATATATTCTATTTTATTAGAAATAATACCTCAAGTCATATACGTAATATCTTTTGACCTTGACATCATTCTGTAAAGAGCTGTAAAAGCCTTAAAATTAGCATATTCTCAACACCGGTGAGTTTTATATCACATTTCAAAATCATTTTTTTCTCAAACTTTTCTCTCGGACAGAATGCCTGATCATGTCGATATTTGTAGTATTAGTAGTCTCACTGGTATTTTTTGGTATTTTGGTAGTCTGGTATTTAGAGGATCGAGTATTATTTGATTTGCCTCACATGACAATGACCTTGAATATATATCTGGAAATCATAACAAAATTCAAATTCCCAAATTTACAACATACATGAGCTTTACACTTTTATTTGAAGCTCAGAATGGAACAAAAATGGAACATGATTTGAAATTATCAGCTTATAGTCAACTATTGATATTAAAATGACACTTATCTGAAAGTTTTTGAAAATGCCCTACAATAGGATTATTGATTTTTTGTGATTTTAAGCTAGATTTTCAAGGTCATTGTCATGTTAGATAATACTAGATACTTATTACAGTCTACCACTACTGCAAATATCAGCATGATCTGTCTGGGAGAAGATTGATTTTGAAATGTGATGTACATCTCACCAGTGTTGAGAATATGCTAAATCTAAGGCTTTTACAGGTCTTTTCAGAATGATGTCAAGGTCAAAAGATATGAATATGACTTAAAATATTAATTGTAGTTAAAAACTAGAGCAATTCGACTGCCACGCAGTCGATAAATATGCCTCCGCCTCTTTGCTATTCTCAGAAAATGTGTATGTTTGGTGAGCAATGTACCATTGCTCCTATGTGAAATGAAAATATCACATTCTGTTTTTTCAAGTTTAGCCAAGTTTGGCAATGTTCATTGACTTTTGACCCAGTCTGTTTAAATCCATCCTTGTATCAAGTTTGTATAAAAGTTCATTGACCTTTGATCTTTGACCTTTCAGGAATTCTACCCAAACTTCAGTCTACCTCCATGAAGTGATACATCTCTGTACAATGTTTGGTTTGAATTGAATCATTAGTATTGGATTCAATGTGAAAAATATCTATTTGGGGGCAATTTTTAGCCAAGTTCATCAAGAAATTTCACCAAAAATGTCATCAGTCTAGTAGTGATCCATCTTTGCACCATGTTTGGTTGGTATTGCTCCTCACCATTGGATTTGGATATATTTTGAAAATTATCACTTTGGGGGCAATTTTTAGCTAAATTTTGGCCTTTGACCTTTGAACTCTCAGGAATTTTACCCAAACTTTCACCAGTCTACCTCCATGAAGTGATACCTCATGTTTGGTAAGAATTGCGCCATTGGATTTGGATTTGGGTTTATTGTGAAAAATATCAATTTTTGCAACGTTCATTGACCTTTGACCTCTGACCTTCAGGCAATTTCACCAAAAATGCCACCAGTCTACCCCCAAGTAGTTACCCATTGTTTCACTATGTTTGGTTGGAATTGCACCATTGGATTTGGATTTATTGTGAAAAATTTAAAGTTTGGGGCAATTTCTAGCAAATTTTGGCAAAGTTCATTGACCTTTGAACTTTCAGGAATTTTACCAAAAATGTCACCAGTCTATCCCCAAGTAGTAATCTATCTTTGTACCATGTTTAATGAGAATTGCATCCTTGGATTTGGATTTATTGTGGAAAAGGTCATATTTGGGCAATTTTTACAAAGTTCATTGACCTTTGACTTCAATCAGATTTGACCCCAATTTTACACACTTCATTAGTTTCATGCAATACATACATGTACCAAGTTAGAAGCAAATCTGCTTAACGGTTCTCTACATATTGCCTAAATTAATTCGGGATGGACGGACGGACTTACGGAGGAGGACAACCCGAAAACATAATGCCTCTGGCCACTTCGTGGTGGAGGCATAAAAATTATATGAAACCCGATGAGCAGTTATCAGCATAAATTATATAGACCTAATATCTTTTGACCTTGACATCATTCTGTAAAGAGCTGTAAAAGCCTTAAAATTAGCATATTCTCAACACCGGTGAGTTTTATATCACATTTCAAAATCAATTTTCTCTGGGACAGAATGCCTGATCATGTCGATATTTGTAGTATTAGTAGTCTGGTATTTTTTGGTATTTTGGTAGTCTGGTATTTAGAGGATCGAGTATTATTTGATTTGCCTCACATGACAATGACCTTGAATATATATCTGGAAATCATAAAAAAATCAAGAATCATTCAAATTCCCGATAATAATCGGATGTGGACACTGTAGACATGTGTGCCAATTTAATATGAATAGTGACTTTAAGCTGATAATTTCAAATCAGTTGCCCTTTTTGTTGCTTTTTGAGCTGCAAATGATATTTAAAGTCAAAATAACATTGACCTTGACAGTATTGTAAGATTAGCCGAAAATTACTCCAAATGAGCACAAGTTTCAACATACATGAGCTTTACACTTTTAATTGAAGCTCAAATGGAACAAAAATGGAACATGATTTGAAATTATCAGCTTATAGTCAACTATTGATATTAAAATGACACTTAACTGAAAGTCTTTGAAAATGCCCTACAATAGGATTATTGATTTTTTGTGATTTTTAGCTGGATTTTCAAGATCATTGTCATGTTAGATAATACTAGATGCTTTAAGTACTTATTACAGTCTACCACTACTGCAAATATCAGCATGATCAGGCATTCTATCCGGGAGATTGATGTGATTAAATCTCACTAGTGTTGAGAATATGCTAAATTTAAGGCTTTTACAGGTCTTTTCAGAATGTCAAGGTCAAAAGATATGAATATGACTTAAAATATTAGTTGTAGCTAAACAAAATTATATAAAACCTGATGAGCAGTTATCAGCATAAAGTAACCATTAGTACTGAATTGACACAAACCTAAAAGTCGATGTAAACACACTTTAACACCATTATGGTTACCATGGTTACGGAAAATTTAAGATTTTTTTTTTGTGATTTCAGCTGCGTTTTTAAGGTCATTGACAAGCTGACAACACTTTTTGTGTTGTATATTCCTTTAGTACTAAGTACAGACTACATGTATTTTCACAGAAAATACCACAGTATTCTAACTCTTCATCTCTGAGTTATCACAATTTGAAATGTGCTAAATCCCCAAAGTGTCATTTTACAGAGATTTTAGGGTGTTTAAAACCATTTTTGAATGCTTAAAACAGCTATTTAACATTTCAGTCACAAAATATTTTAGGTAAAAATATAGGTACAAGTCTATCAACACACAGAAATTGGTGTCGATCCTAGATAGGACGAGTGGTGATTTGTGACCTTGAACTTGCCAACTTTTTAAAAATTCAAACTTTGAAGACGCTCTACAAGAAAACGGTGCATGTTTTTTGACCGATTTTTAGGTGGGTAGAACAAAATAAGAGACTTTATATCCGCTTAACTAAGTGACTTTTAAAGTTATCAGCTTCCACACATGCACCCAAACACAGTTTCATTGACGTTTAACACCATTTTCGGTGAACTCATGCGTAATAACGGGTAGTCAGATCGGCGCTACAATACATTGTGCATATAAAGACTATAAAGTTCTTTCAATATCCGGGATATTAGCAAAGTTACTCATCTGACTTGGCTGCAGCGGCCAATCAAAAATATCAAGTTTTATTTAAACTGTTTTTCAACCACGCATTGGTTACTAAGGGGAGGCCATATCTTAGCAACCATTTAACCTTGGGGCAAAATATTTCAGAACCTTCCGTCAGACATTTGGGGGAACATTTGGTGCGAGTTACAAATTGAAGGGGGTCGGGTTACAAATTGTCTAAAAATTGGTTGATTTGACGTGGATTGATCCATAAACTAATTTGCACATTAAAAAACAACAATAATATAAATAATGTATTCATATGCAAGGACTCAATTATCTTCTTGTAAATATAGCACATTATGGTTTTCAATCTACATTTAAAAAAATAAAGACAAACTTGGATAAAACTCATATTACCTCACAGTAATGACTGTAGAGAATATTGCTGCCGGGTAATCTTGAATAAATTGTTGAAGTTTACATGATAAATTGAGTGTGTTGACAACCATCCATTTGCTTGTAAACTTGTTCGTTCAAAACGAGATTATCCTGTTTTGAAAGAAAACTTGGAATAAATAAAGCAATCATTATTGTACACATAGGTTGAACAAAACGACAAAGGCTGAACAAAGCCACTTAAGAGTGTTTCTACAGCAACACATGGAGGTCAACATTTTCTCTCACACATCTACACTTTCATGATGATCAGTATCATTCTTCAAAAAAGCCTGGTATTGTCAGAAAACATTCCTTTTTTTAAAATATCTTTTCCTTTTACAAAGGCTTGATTTTGATTACATTGACTTCTCTTCCATGTAATGTAACATTCGAAACTCAGCGCAATCTCACTGTGATCGTGTTTAAACAGAGATTTAGCGAGATGTAGCGAGTCATGTTCTTACTGTTATGAAACACAGTGTTATAAAAACCCTTGGTTTTTCACAACACTAACTTTGCTTGCATGTAACATTCAAGAATTGCGACATCTTAAGCTTTAATTGCGTTTGAACAGAGATAAAGCGAGGTGTAGCGAGTCTAACCTTTTTTGCTGTTTTAATAAAACGCTTCATATTGTCTTACCTATTCAGGAATAGCGCCATCTTATACTTTCGTGTTTGAACAGAGATTTAGTGGTAAGTAGCAAGTATTGTTCTCACTGTTATGAAACACAAAAGTGTTACAAAACACTTGCTTTTGATTATATTGATTTTGCTTGCATGTAACATTCAGAAATAGCGGGACAATTCAATCTGTATAAAACAAAAGAATGTAATGTATGATAAGTTACATGTAGCACATGTAACTACAAATGAATTTATATTGCACTTAACTCTTTGTGTGCTGTTTGCTCTTCAATAACATTGTAACACAGGTAAACCAATTCTTTTCCTTCATCAAATCAACCCTCACTTATCAAGAATGACTCAAGACAGATTTCTATCTTAAATCCACTTCAACAGTCTAAACTTAACCACAAATAATATAGTTGGTTTTCTTGCACCAATTAAACTTCTTTCTGAATATATGGAAACACATTTGATGATGCCTACATAAGAAGCATGGCTGTTGATATATTTAGAACAAAATTAATACCACCTACAGGCTGTACACTGCATGGCATTTAAACTGACACTTCTAAAACTGTTCAACTTATGTAATATAGTGCAGTGTGAAAGGGCATGCATTATTTAATCAATGCTCATGATTTATCGCATCATGCCTGTGTCAGGTTGTGTGCTCATATATACACACCACCATGGCATTTACTAGTATTTCATTCCCTGACCAACAAATCCCAATCTTGGGCTTATATCATTGCAATATGACACTTAGTTCAGCTGTAAATTAATTAAGTATCTTAATTGTAAGTAACTTAATTGTTTATGAGTAACCATTGAACTGCCCCTTTTCATTTGACAAAGTACTGTACACAAATTCCAAATTGTTTGACTCAAGACACGCCCCTGCGTGCATGTAACTGCACGTGATAGAATACAGATTGATATGCAGTTCATTTTTTATACCTCTGTAATACACAAGTTAACACATTAAATCCTATATTTTTTAGCTTAAATCATGCTACTCACTTCTTTGGCCGGAACGACACATTTTGACACATTAAGTAGCCTCTGAATCAGGAAAATTCTGCTGAATCTTCTCTACGGCTAACCTGCGTCTGACTAGGTCTGAACCATAGAGTTTAGTACGTATTTAACTCTATGGTCTGAACTTAAATTGCGCGCGTGTGCCTTTTCTGCACGTTTTACAGCCAAATTTGCATCTGTAATTTCTATAGAAAGTATGGTCTCTTTAAATGTATGGTGTCGTTAATTGCACAAATGAACAGGAAATAGAGAATAATAATGACTGGGAATAAACCACATACATGTACATTAAACTTTCGCTTAGCGAAACATTCTCCCCCACATGAGGAAATCTCATAGTCTCAGTTCCAGTAATTAATTAACTTTACTCAAAATTTACACACATAATCTCTTTTCCGTCTTTTCTGTTCATTTACTATTGTCCATTATGTCTCTTTAGGAGTTAAAGGGCCCCTGTCATCAAAATAAATGTTGACTTCTGTTGATGCAACTTAATACGTATATAACAAAATCACTAACTGTTCAATGGAATAATAATAATAATAATAATTTTTCTTTATTTTTTCTCAGCACTGATAAGCCTGCCTCCAAAATATCCTCCAACTCGAGATTCCCCCTTAACATCATCAAATGTAGAAATTAGCAGGATGATAAGTAGAATTTATGCACAAACTAAACATTACAATGACTACCTCTACCTGCCGACAAGAGCATCACATGTCTTCACACAATACCATCAAACAGCCTTTCATGTGGGAATAATCGTTTCCCTATGTCAAAAATTTGCTGGATATGTGATGCTATTTTAAGCATTGCAGGTGGTCATTGCAATGTTTAGTTTGTGCATAAATTATGTCTATTATCTGGCCATTCTTCTCCACTGGACACTGCCGTCTACGTGTGCAAGTAGCCATGTTGTGGGTCTTGCTCGCCTTCTTCAAGCAGCTGAAGCACGCGTGATTCTCTCGAAGCATCTTAAGTCGCTCTGGTGCAGACTTCCCCAGTAGCTTCTTACACTGGTCCACCCAGTGATCTGAAGCTTCACAAATCCAGCATCAATGGAGAGACCGTGCCTCCGTCGTGGACTGCTTACACGTATCTCTGGATTTTGACATGTGACCAACTGCTGCCTGACGAGAATCACTTCTAAGTGGTGCAGTGGCCCTGATTCTGCTCTTCAACTCCCCACTCATCCAGCTCAGCAGCATCAGCAGACTCACAGGATCCTGTTGACCCTCTTGGTGTCTGAACCACACCTTTCTGTCATCATTGTTCATCTTCCTCTCAATCATGGCTGACATATTGCTATTGTCCATGTCGTTAGCCCTTCCGATTTCCTTGAGCGTGTTGTAACTCCTCCTCACAAGGTGTACTATGTCACAGAAGCGACCATCCTCATGATCTTTGAGAGGTCGAAATCGGTTCAGGTCGTTGATGATGGCATCTGACATGAACCTAGGGTCACCATAAATGGAGTCCAGATGCTTCCAGGCAGCATCATAGTCAGAACCAATTCCCCTTATCAACTCCAGAGGGCGTCCTTGCAGACAGGAGCGGAGTATCGTAATAGCATCCCTCTTCCCATACCTGGAGTCAATTATATGCATGAAGTCTGACTTGAAGACACAATACTCCCTCACATCACCGCTGAATCTGGGAAGTTTCAGCTTCTCCACCTTGAAACAGCTGGGCTGTGGAGGACTGCTGTCTTTGCCGTCTTCAGACTGACTATCTCGACCAGCTATGTCAAGGGCTGGACTCTCCTTCATCTCAGTCTCAACTTCTGGTTCTGATGCAGGAACATTCGCTGCTGCTTCTACGGGTGTGTAATCTGGCACAGCAATCTGAAGCGTCAGGAAACTCTTCTGGCACTCCTCCATCCACTCCTCTTCCCTGGCGAATTCATCGTCATCCACAACTGTCATTGTGTAACTGTCATGTGCCTCCTGCACATCATCATAAGCCTTCTTCAACTTATTGAAGGAACTCTCCTTTGCAGCGACCCTCTCCAATCAGCAGCTGCAACTCGTTACCACGTCTGGTCAGCTCAGACAAGTAGACAATTAGATCTGTATAAAATAAAGGAATGTAACGTATGATAAGTTACATGTAGTAACTAGAGCAATTCGACTGCCACGCAGTCGATAAATATGCCTCCGCCTCTTTGCTATTCTCAGAAAATGTGTATGTTTGGTGGGCAATGTACCATTGCTTCTATGTGAAATGAAAATATCACATTATGTTTTTTCCAAGTTTAGCCAAGTTTGGCAATGTTCAATGACTTTTGACCTCTTACTTCTTTGACTTCCAATCTAACCAGTCTGTCTAAATCCATCCTTGTATCAAGTTTGTTTAAAATTAGCCAATTTTTGGGTGAAGTTCATTGACCTTTGACCTTTCAAGAATTTTACCCAAACTTCACCAGTCTACCTCCATGAAGTAATACATCTCTTTACTATGTTTGGTTTGAATTGGATCATTAGTATTGGATTTAATGTGAAAAATATCTATTTGGGGACAATTTTTAGCCAATTCTGGCAAAGTTCATTGACCTTTGATCTCTGACCTTTGAGAAATTTCACCAAAAATGTCATGCAGTCTACCCCCAAGTAGTGATCCATCTTTGCATCATGTTTGGTTGGTATTGCATCATTGGATTTTGATACATTTTAAAAATTATCACTTTGGGGGCAATTTTTAGCTAATTTTTGGCAAAGTTCATTGACCTTTGACCTTTGAACTCTCAGGAATTTTACCCAAACTTTCACCAGTTTACCTCCATGAAGTGATGCATCTCTGCACCATGTTTGGTTAGAATTGCGCCATGGGATTTGGATTTGGGTTCATTGTGAAAAATATCAATTTTTGCAAAGTTCATTGACCTTTGACCTCTGACCTTCCAGCAATTTCACCAACAATGTCACCAGTCTAACCCCAACAAGTGATCCATCGTTTCACTATGTTTGGTTGGAATTGCATCCTTGGATTTGGATTTATTGTGAAAAAGGTCAATTTGGGGCAATTTTTACAGAGTTCATTGACCTTTGACCTTTGACCTCAATCAGATTTGACCCCAATTTTACACACTTCATTAGTTTCATGCAATACATACATGTACCAAGTTTGAAGCAAATCTGCTCAACGGTTCTCAAGATATTGCCAAAACGGATTCGGGACGGACGGACGGACGGACGGACAGACGGACGGACGGACTTACGGACGGACGGACGGACGGACTTACGGACGGACGGACGGACGGACAACCCGAAAACATAATGCCTCCGGCCACTTCGTGGCGGAGGCATAACTACAAATAAAAACTCTTTGTGTGCGGTTTGCTCTTCAATAACATTGTAACACAGGTAAACCAATTCTTTTCCTTCATCAAATCAACCCTCACTTATCAAGAATAACTCAAGACAGATTTCTATCTTAAATCCACTTCTACAGTCTAAACTTGACCACAAATGATTTACTTCTTTCTGAATATATGGAAACACATTTGATGATGCCTACATAAGAAGCATGGTTGTTGATATATTTAGAACAAAATTAACACCACCTACAGGCTGTACACTGCATGGCATTTAAACTGACACTTCTAAAACTGTTCAACTTATGTAATATAGTGCAGTGTAAAAGGACATGCATTATTTAATTAATGCTCATGATTTATCGCATCATGCCTGTGTCAGGTTGTGTGCTCACACATATTTATACACACCACCATGGCATTTACTAGACCTGACCAACAAATCCCAATCTTGGGCTTCTATCATTGCAATATGACACTTAGTTCAGCTGTAAATTGAATAGTGTCAACTTAATTGTTTATGAGTAACCATTGAACTTAGCCAGAGCGCAGCAGGTGCGTTAATGAGGCGTATGCATAGGATTTATTGTACAGGCATCGAGTCTTGTAGTGCTGCATTTCCATTCGAGATTTTGCGAGTCTAGCTTTCCTTCCCCAGAGTTTTTGGGGAAAACTTAGCTATTGTAGGGGTTACAAAATCGTAAATTTTCGATCTTTTTTTCTTTTTCCAAATGATATGAAAATGTTCTTTAAACAACCTGAATACACACTATAAACGATATTCTAGTGTCCAACACTTACATTCCAGGTCTCAGTTTCTTCCTATCTTGCAGTGATTTGAGGCGGATTTCGCCATTTTTCCAGCTCTTCATCTTTTGCCTGGCCTAGTTCATTATTTCAGAAGGGTACTAATATCTGTGTTGTGACGGACCGGTGTGCGGAATTTGAACATAAGCATAGCTTGGGAGCTTGCCTCCCCAGAGTTCTGGGGGAACTCGGCTAGCGGTAGGGGTTAAAAAATCATAAATTTTCGTTTTTTTTTCTTTTTCCAAATGTTATGAAAATATTATTAAAACAACCTGACTACGATTTTAATGCACTATAAATGATATTCTAGTTATATACACATATATTCCAGGTTTCAGTTTCTTCCTATTTTGCAGTAATTTGAGGTGAATTTCTCCCCCTTTTAGCCTGGAAAGGCTGGCCTGGTTCATTAGTTCATAAGGGTACAAGTTTCTATGTTGTGAGGGACCAACTGGTGTGTGCTGAATGTATTGCCAATGGAATGAGTGTCGTGAATACAGTCGGCAATCAAGTGTTGCAGAAAGAGCTACGTGATTGGCTGAATTATTCTACGATTCTTAGGGGTAGTTTATTAATGCTAACCATAACATTTTACTTTACAAATATATTATTATAATAGTGGTCAACTGCATGGATATAATGGTAATGTGTGCCACGACAAGAGCACCTATTACTCATTTCATGCCACACTTTCGCTAGCTAAGACGCAACTTTTGTCCTTTCTTTTTAATTATTTTATTTTGCAGTGAATTCGTACTTTTATGATGCGCTTTCGTACTTTTGCATTCTCTTCCGATTTTCGTAACAAATACAAATTTTTTGTAACGGTTGGCAGTTCTGCGGACTACCCTCAAGGTTATAGCTGTTTATGGGGCTAGTGCCTGAATAACATTTACTGGAATTTAGGATGACGTAGGTAAGGTCCAGTTTTGTGAGATCATCATGCATCCAAGAAACTGACCTTCTGTATGAATTTCACTATAATTGTTTACTTCAAACTTCATACAGAAAGAGTATATATTCAGAGAGTTTTTGCAGTTATTTCCAGAATTATTTTGGCAGCAGTTATATTTCCAGAATTGTTTCCTGATTTATATCACAGAGTTATTCATCGGAGTTGTTTGAGTATTAAATGAACTACAACATGTACCTCGAGTCTACGAGTCTTCCTTCAAGTTCAACTCAGAATTAAGCAAACTATTGACTTTATTACACACCAACACGCATTACACAACAATAGTCTTTTGTTACGTAGGCAAAGCAGATCATGCATAAAATGACTTCTTATAAATGATTATTGAAACTTGGTTCTAACCTGTTCAGTTAGCAGATCGTGCAGAAACGTCACGCTCTTGACCCGTATGGGCACCCGATCGGCCCCCCCTCCTCCCTCATGATCCCAGTGAGCACGCTCAGTCCACCCAGGTCCAGGAACTTCTGCTGGCCATACGGGAAGAAGCGCAGAAGCGAGGAGAGAGCGCCTTAGGGTTGCTGCATGGATGAGGGTAATAGTGAAGAGGAGAGATCGGTTCAATTAAATGCTTCATTTCTCTCTCACAAGACATGAGAAGTATGCTTAAGAGAATATTCATATCAGAGTACTGAAAAACAAAACATGACAAATACTGTAAGCTCGTCAGATAAACAAATAAGATATTTATATTAACATTTCGGCATGTGAGGGGCAAAATAGGGCACAAACAGTTGAAGACCTTGAAAACGGGGCTACCAACATTGAAATTCAACAATCAGGACGGTTTGAGCAAATTTCATCAGAAATCAGGGAGATTTAAATCACATGCATACAACGCAGTAATATTGGACTATTTTCAGGGAGTCTCATGTGAAATCAGTGAGACTTTGCAGCTCTGTTCAAACTGTGGACTCTAAAAAACACATCCAAACCATATATCAAGTACTGGACCATGCCAACAATGTAATGATTCCTATACCAAAGTAAAACATCTCAATCATACAGAACCGTATCACACATACCACAGTAACACATCACATACACATACAACACACAAGGGAGTGACATAGCATAACATAACATTTACAAATTCATATACAGTGAAACCTGTCTATAGTGGCCATCCAAGGGAAACACAAATTGTGGCTTTTATAGACAGGTGGCTGTTGTAGACAGGTTCTTTAACACATGATCTCTCTCTGGAGGAATCATTTTAGTGGCCCCTATAGACAGGTTGGCTGCTAAGACAGGTTTGACTGTATGTTACACATAATGAAACTTTCTAATCATACATTCTTAACATAATAACAATAAGATCTTTAGGTTTGGTATAGCACATAATTCATGTACAGAAAACATGAACAATAGAAAAAGTTCACTCAGCTCAGAGTTGTGATATTTCCAAAAATAAAACAAATGTTTCCAAAGTTTTTGAAGCAATCTGGCAAGTTATTACATAGAACAGTGGCTGCATGACTTTTCCTTCGTAAGATTTTCTTGTAATTTGTGGGACATAGAAGAAGGACTTTGTACTAGTATGAAATGTCCTGTCTGGTTTGTACTATCTTAACAATTCAAAGGATGGAGCAAACTGATGGAAACATTGCTCAGTTAGTGACAAGTCTATTAATGGATACAGGATTGGATGGGTAGCCAATAAAAACATGCTCAGACTGTGGATATTGATTGGTAATTCTTTGTTCGATTACAAGATGACCATCTATCTGCAATCACAAGGACAGCTTACCCTTTCTTCTTCTTGGATATCATTGCCTTGCAGGTGTTTCACTATAATTTATCTTGCTATGTTTATTGTTATAGAATAAAGAGGGTGACCTTCATCGCTTCAAATAGCAGTGGGTTTAGGTTAGCCCCCCCCCCACCTCCCTCTCCAACCCCTCAGCTCCTACTAACACACACTCATCTACATCCCATCCAGTAACTCCAGTTTCTTATCTGCCACGCCCACACACCAAACCTTTGAGCCGTAAACCCAATGATGTGCACTGGCTCCTTTCGAATCTCTCTCAAATGACAAGACCCATCCACAAATCCCCCACCCCACCCCCCTCCTTCTACCAACACACACCCATACAAATCCCACCCAGTAACTAAAATTTCTTATCTGCCCCACCTACATTCAAACACATATAAAACGCAAACCCAATGACGTGCACTGGCTCTATCCAATTCTCCTCCTCCATACAGTTCAGGGTTGCAATGACTAGACCCATCCATCAACCAACCCACCCCCCTACCCCACCCCCCTCCTTCTACCAAAATCATCCATATAAATCCCACCCAGTAACTGCAGCATCACATCTGCCCCGCCCACACTCACTCACCTCTGAACCGCAGACCCAATGACGTGCGCTGCCTCCGCCCGGATCTCCTCCTCCGTACTGTTCAGGGCTGCAATGATGAGGTCATATCCACCAAGCTGCTTGAAATCCACCGCATTATCCACCTAGAGAGAGACACAAGACCATTCATTTCGTCAATATGTAAGATGCCATCAAATGTGTGCATAAAGCCTGCTCATGGGAGACAAGATATGCTATCTTCATGAACAGGCAACTTTACCTCTGTGAGTGACACATGTAAATTGATTCCTACTTAATACACACAAATCCCATAGAGCTCCACTCGGTGTGATACTAGAAGGGTTAATACAGATTTCAATAACCCTGTTCATATACACCACCTATACGCAAAACAAGTGCAACATTTGCAGCAAGTTTGCTGATGCATTACCAACAGATGGCTGTGTATATAAATGGGAATTACTTAAATAATGCGGTATTAGCTTCCTCCTTTTTTCGGCTCATGTTGCAGATCAAACCTAGTTCAGGATTGCGGTAAGCGAATCTTATAAACTGCGTCTGCAAAATAGCCGTAAATGTTGCACCTCGTGCATCACGCTTTGGCATGTGGTTTGCTAATCACACCGCTCGTATGGCTTAGTGTCACCATGTCACCAATGCGTGTTTGCTCGAGTGAGGGATGTGGAGAAAGTCCAGCTGTCCAAAATAATGCAATAATGGCTTTTTTACTGTTTGAAAAAAAAAAAACAATCCAGGACTCAAGACTAGGACAGTTCAGTTCATATGGCTGCCTTCAGAATTATACAATGATTCAAATGCTGAGGTTGGTAAAACACATTTCAGTCTATTTTTAGACCAGTTTTCACAGGCGTCACAAAGACTCACTTAAAAGCATCCGATGACCAGGGTAACAATATTGTTAAAGGGCCCCTGACAGCCAGACAGCTGAAAATCTGATTTCTACTTATCTACCTCATTTTTAAATGCCCATTTCAAATAACCACATACTTTTTAGCAAAAAATAAGGAAGAATTGTATATTTTACATCAAAACCTGACTACTACTAGAACTATGACAAAAGTAGAGATCACCGGCGAGCGTATTACATCATAGCCCGTGACGTATGAGGGGGAAGGCTTGGTCGTTCGCGATCAAGTGCAAGTTTGGCTTAGGCGAGTTATTACAGCTGCCTGTGCGTTGAGAGTGATTTTTCGATTATATCTTCTGAGTGCTTTTTCTGATTAAATCGTGTTTGAAACTGTCATCAATATAAGCAATCCAGAGGATTGAATGCAAGTACTATTTGATTTAGTGGCTTGTCCAACCATGGTGTAACTATGAACTGGCTTATTTCCGAGGAACGTGTCTCCATACCGCTAGATTTCACTGATTGCATTGCAACTCCCACGCCCACGGCCATTCAGTCATGGCACTAGTTCAAAAATGTATATACTTCAGCACCTATTTTATGAATTTGAAACCCTAACCCTAACCCTGACCCTGACCCTAACCCAATTCTAAATCTAGCCCTGACCCCAACCCTAACCCTAGACAACTTCTTTGCCATTGAATTCCTCCAAAAAAGTGATTTCTGGGTCTGCATTAGTGCCCGTTTAAGCACTAGCCCCGGAACGGCTATCTACCCGTGCCTAGCCGCGTAAGCTGCCGTGGATACACCATAGTTGAACTATAGCGCCGGTCAGTGAGCTGAGGCTGAGCGAATATTTTGTCGCAATTTAGAGGATTAATAAAAGAAAAGCAAAACAACAAGGTTTACGATCCCTGATTTTCTTCTTTTTTTCTGAATGCTGGTCTGCTCCTTTTCTCCTTCTTTTCTTGGGTATTGGTCGGGAGATTTATGACGGGGACTACATCCAACATTTCCTTCTGAACTTGATGTTGAACTCTGAATACAGTACCGCCGCCGAGTCATAGGCATCACCGGGGGAGGTGAGCGCTGCACATTACCAGAGATGCCAACCTCTTGACACAAAAAATCAGACTGAATATCCTCAAAAATCGTATTTTTGAGTGAAAAATCAGATTTTCACGAAAACTCAACATGACCAGTGGCCTGTTGGCCCCAAGCCAGGAAAATGCTAGAAAAATGTTTTACTGGTAACAATGGGAAAGTGAAATGTTTGCTCTTTCATCTGATCTTCACTCTTTTCATCCCATACCGATTACAGTATTACCAATAATGGGACATCTTCGTTGTAAAGCAAATGTGTAAGTGGCAACACATGCTATCACAATAGTATGAGAGCATCTATTTGGATCTTAGAATAAAGATCAGCGAAGTCACCTAAACCAGATCTGCCAACTTCTGGAGTTCAAAAACTGTATTCTTTAATCCAACAAAAAATGTATTTAAAACAAAAAACAGATCAATGTCTCTTACAGTTCCTACATCGGGCATTTTTTATGGAGCATTGGTTGAATATATGCATGATTTTGTCATGACTGGTGTGCTCGATGAACCAATGAACATCCCCAAATTGCTGATGTGAGATGCTGGTAGGATACTTTACAAAACAGAATGGGCATTTCGCCATTGAATATGGAACACACGCACACACACACACACACACACACACACACACACAAAAAAAAAAAAAATCGTTTTTTTTTTTTTTTTGAAAATCATATTTTTTAAAGGAAAATCGTACTGTCGTATTCAGCTCTAAAAATCGTACTAAATACGACAAAATCGCACTGGTTGGCATGTCTGCATTACGCTACTGTCGCTGGGGCATTTCGAACGGGTCAGCCTTACTCTCGCTGACCAAATTCGCCGTAATTTGTAATTTATTGAGAAAAAGTGCAGGCTCACATAATTGAGGTGTAGTTCACCCTGCCACTATGCACCTCTTTGGCATTTTCTCCTGAATTCTTCAAACTGGGGGCAAATTACATGGCCAATTCTTTGACACAGCAATTCAAACCATGGCATCAACACAGAGCTCGGGAAACAACTCCCCCCTGTGACTAAATAGTCATGTGAATTCATGATTGACAGTGATCGTGTGAAATAGATTTTGTTTTATAGGTGGGGCTTATAAACTCCAAAATATCTATTATCTATTTTCTGTCATTTTCTGTCATTAAACGATATATTCAAGTGAAAATACACATGGAAAGTTGTTAATATGACATGTCTTAGCAATTTAAAGACCAGAAATATTTGGTTGACAGGGGCCCTTTAAGCGCTTTATTAGGCATATTAGGCAGAATGTATACTGAATATTATCATTATTGACACTGATCCAAATTTTACCTGATGCACATAAAACTCCAGATCCTGGAGGACAAGTTTCCGATTCTCAGTTGAGGGCTTCTCCTTGTATTCTGTGACGAGCCTCTTCATGACCTCAAAGTCCGTCTCCACTTTGAGTTCCATCTCAGCAAATTCTTTCTTGAGCTCATCTATGGACCTCTTCATTACATCTTCAATCTGAAAGAAGTATAAAAAACGAGCAATTAGACTCTCACGCACTCGATTAATATGCCTCCGCCTCTTGGCAAGCTCCATTTAGATTTATTCTCAGAAAACATGTATGTTTGGTGGGCAAAGTACCATTAGACTCCTATGTGAAATGAAAATATCATATTCTGTTTTCCATTGTTTAGCCAAGTTTGGCAATGTTCACTGACCTTTGACCTCCAATCTAACCAGTCTGTCTAAATCCATCCTTGTATTAAGTTTGTTATAAGAGAAAGATCTTGTACAAAATCTTGTACACTGTATCATGCAAGGGGAAAGGCAACATGAATAACAGAGCTAAACAATAAAGTCAAAGGGTTAAACAATGCTGTACAGGAACAAAATCACCCTGAATACTAAAGCTAAACAGTGGATTCAAAGGGTTAAACAATGTCTTATAAGAGGAAAGTCCCCCTGAATACTACAGCTAAACAGTGGAGTCAAAGGGTTAAAGAATATCTTACAATAGGAAAGTCACCCTGAATACCACAGCTAAACAGTGGAGTCAAAGGGTTAAAGAATGTCTCACAATAAGGAAGTCACCCTGAATACTACAGCTAAACAGTGGAGTCAAAGGGTTAAAGAATGTCTTACAATAGGAAAGTCACTCTGAATAGAACAGCTAAACAGTGGAGTCAAAGGGTTAAACAATGTCTTACAATAGGAAAGTCCCCCTGAATACTACAGCTAAACAGTGGAGTCAAAAGGATAAAAGATAATCTTACAATAGGAAAGTCCCCTTGAATACCACAGCTAAACAGTGGAGTCAAAGGGTTAAAGAATGTCTTACAATAGGAAAGTCCCCCTGAATACTAAAGCTAAACAGTGGAGTCAAAGGGTTAAACAATGTCTTACAATGGGATAGTCCCTCTGAATACTAAAGCTAAACAGTGGAGTCAAAGGGTTAAAGAATGTCTTACAAGAGGAAAGTCCCCCTGAATACTACAGCTAAACAGTGGAGTCAAAGGGTTAAAGAATGTCTTACAATAGGAAAGTCACCCTGAATACTACAGCTATACAGTGAAGTCAAAGGGTTAAAGAATATCTTACAAGAAGCAAGTCACCCTGAATAGCACAGCTAAACAGTGGAGTCAAAGGGTTAAAGAATGTCTCACAATAAGGGTGTCCCCCTGAATACCAGAGCTAAACAGTGGAGTCAAAGGGTTAAACAATGTCTTACAATGGGATAGTCCCTCTGAATACTAAAGCTAAACAGTGGAGTCAAAGGGTTAAAGAATGTCTTACAAGAGGAAAGTCCCCCTGAATACTACAGCTAAACAGTGGATTCAAAGGGTTAAACAATGTCTTATAAGACGAAAGTCCCCCTGAATACTACAGCTAAACAGTGGAGTCAAGAGGTTAACGAATGTCTTACAATAAAAAAGTCCCCCTGAATACTAAAGATAAAAAGTGGAGTCAAAGAGTTAAACAATGTCTTATAAGAGGAAAGTCTCCCTGAATACTAAAGCTAAACAGTAGAGTCAAAGGGTTAAAGAATGTCTCACAATAAGGAAGTCACCCTGAATACTACAGCTAAACAGTGGAGTCAAAGGGTTAAACAATGTCTTACAATAGGAAAGTCACCCTGAATACTACAGCTAAACAGTGGAGTCAAAGGGTTAAAGAATGTCTTACAATAGGAAAGTCACCCTGAATAGAACAGCTAAACAGTGGAGTCAAAGGGTTAAAGAATGTCTTACAAGAGGAAAGTCACCCTGAATAGCACAGCTAAACAGTGGAGTCAAAGGGTTAAAGATTGTCTCACAATTGGAAAGTCCCCCTGAATACCACAGCTAAACAGTGGAGTCAAAGGGTTAAACAATGTCTTACAGTAGGATAGTCCCTCTGAAAACTAAAGCTAAACAGTGGAGTCAAAGGGTTAAACAATGTCTTATAAGAGGAAAGTCCCCCTGAATACTAAAGCTAAACAGTAGAGTCAAAGGGTTAAAGAATGTCTCACAATAAGGAAGTCCCCCTGAATACTACAGCTAAACAGTGGAGTCAAGAGGTTAACGAATGTCTTACAATAGAAAAGTCCCCCTGAATACTAAAGATAAACAGTGGAGTCAAAGGGTTAAACAATGTCTTATAAGAGGAAAGTCTCCCTGAATACTAAAGCTAAACAGTAGAGTCAAAGGGTTAAAGAATGTCTCACAATAAGGAAGTCCCCCTGAATACCACAGCTAAACAGTTGAGTCAAAGAATTAAACAATGTCTTATAAGAGGAAAGTCACCCTGAATACTACAGCTAAACAGTGGAGTCAAAGGGTTAAACAATGTCTCACAATAAGGAAGTCCCCCTGAATACCACAGCTAAACAGTGTAGTCAAAGGGTTAAACAATGTCTTACAATAGGAAAGTCACCCTGAATACTACAGCTAAACAGTGGAGTCAAAGGGTTAAAGAATGTCTTACAATAGGAAAGTCACCCTGAATACCACAGCTAAACAGTGGAGTCAAAGGGTTAAAGAATGTCTTACAAGAGGAAAGTCACCCTGAATAGCACAGCTAAACAGTGGAGTCAAAGGGTTAAACAATGTCTTATAAGAGGAAAGTCCCCCTGAATACTAAAGCTAAACAGTAGAGTTAAAGGGTTAAAGAATGTCTCACAATAAGGAAGTCCCCCTGAATAGCACAGCTAAACAGTGGAGTCAAAGGGTTAAAAAATGTCTTACAATAGGATAGTCCATCTGAATACTAAAGCTAAACAGTGGAGTCAAAGGGTTAAAGAATGTCTTACAATAGGAAAGTCCCACTGAATACTAAAGCTAAACAGTGGAGTCAAAGGGTTAAACAATGTCTTACAATAGGATAGTCCCTCTGAAAACTACAGCTAAACAGTGGAGTCAAAGGGTTAAAGAATGTCTCACAATAGGAATGTCCCACTGAATACTACAGCTAAACAGTGGAGTCAAAGGGTTAAAGAATGTCTTACAATAGGAAAGTCACCCTCAATACCACAGCTAAACAGTGGAGTCAAAGGGTTAAAGATGATCTTACAATAGGAAAGTCACCCTGAATACCACAGTTAAACAGTGGAGTCAAAGGGTTAAAGAATGTCTTACAATAGGAATGTCACTCTGAATAGAACAGCTAAACAGTGGAGTCAAAGGGTTAAACAATGTCTTACAATAGGAAAGTCCCCCTGAATACTACAGCTAAACAGTGGAGTCAAAAGGATAAAAGATAATCTTACAATAGGAAAGTCCCCCTGAATACCACAGCTAAACAGTGGAGTCAAAGGGTTAAAGAATGTCTTACAATAGGAAAGTCCCCCTGAATACTAAAGATAAACAGTGGAGTCAAAGGGTTAAACAATGTCTTACAATGGGATAGTCCCTCTGAATACTAAAGCTAAACAGTGGAGTCAAAGGGTTAAAGAATGTCTTACAAGAGGAAAGTCCCCCTGAATACTACAGCTAAACAGTGGAGTCAAAGGGTTAAAGAATGTCTTACAATAGGAAAGTCACCCTGAATACTACAGCTAAACAGTGAAGTCAAAGGGTTAAAGAATATCTTACAAGAAGCAAGTCACCCTGAATAGCACAGCTAAACAGTGGAGTCAAAGGGTTAAAGAATGTCTCATAATAAGGGAGTCCCCCTGAATACCAGAGCTAAACAGTGGAGTCAAATGGTTAAAGAATGTCTAACAATAGGAAAGTCCCCCTGAATACCACAGCTAAACAGTGGAGTCAAAGGGTTAAAGAATGTCTTACAATAGGAAAGTCACCCTGAATACCACAGCTAAACAGTGGAGTCAAAGGGTTAAAGAATGTCTTACAATAGGAAAGTCACTCTGAATAGAACTGCTTAACAGTGGAGTCAAAGGGTTAAACAATGTCTTACAAAAGGAAAGTCCCCCTGAATACTAAAGCTAAACAGTGGAGTCAAAGGGTTAAGCAATGTCTTACAAGAGGAAAGTCCCCCTGAATACTACATGTACAGCTAAACAGTGGAGTCAAAAAGTTAAAAGATAAACTTACAATAGGAAAGGCCCATGAATACCCACAGCTAAACAGTGGAGTCATAAGGTTAAAAGATAATCTTACAATAGGAAAGTCCCCCTGAATACAACAGCTAAACAGTGGAGTCAAAGGGTTAATAATGTCTTACAATAGGAAAGTCACCCTGAATACCACAGCTAAACAGTGGAGTCAAAGGGTTAAACAATGTCTTACAATAGGAAAGTCACCCCGAATACTAAAGCTAAACAGTGGAGTCAAAGGGTTAAACAATGTCTTACAATAGGATAGTCCCTCTGAATACTAAAGCTAAACTTTAAACTTTGTGTCTTACAATAGGAAAGTCACCCTGAATACCACAGCTAAACAGTGGAGTCAAAGGGTTAAATAATGTCTTACAATAGGAAAGTCACTCTGAATAGAACAGCTAAACAGTGGAGTCAAAGGGTTAAACAATGTCTTACAATAGGAAAGTCCCCCTGAATACTACAGCTAAACAGTGGAGTCAAAAGGTTAAAAGATAATCTTACAATAGGAAAGTCCCCCCGAATACCACAGCTAAACAGTGGAGTCAAAGGGTTAAAGAATGTCTTACAACAGGAAAGTCACCCTGAATACTACAGCTAAACAGTGAAGTCAAAGGGTTAAAGAATATCTTAGAAGAAGCAAGTCATCCTGAATAGCACAGCTAAACAGTGGAGTCAAAGGGTTAAAGAATGTCTTACAATAGGAAAGTCCCCCTGAATACTAAAGCTAAACAGTGGAGTCAAAGGGTTAAACAATGTCTTACAATAGGATAGTCCCTCTGAATACTAAAGCTAAACAGTGGAGTCAAAGGGTTAAAGAATGTCTTACAATAGAAAAGTCACCCTGAATACCACAGCTAAACAGTGGAGTCAAAGGGTTAAGCAATGTCTTACAATAGGAAAGTCCCCTGAATAGCACAGCTGAACAGTGGAGTCAAAGGGTTAAAGAATGTCTCACAATAGGTAAGTCCCCCTGAATACTACAGCTAAACAGTGGAGTCAAAGGGTTAAAGAATGTCTTACAATAGGAAAGTCCCCCTGAATACTAAAGCTAAACAGTGGAGTCAAACGGTTAAACAATGTCTTACAATAGGATTTATCCTCAAAACATGCAACAACGCAAACAAGACATAACTTCCACTACCGAACAACATTATAAATAGTTGTGTAAAATAAAGTTCGGTTCTTGTGTTGCAAAATACAAACAAATAATAAAGAAATATAATGTATGAACAGGAAGAAATATAAAGAAGACATAGAAGCTATATCATGACAAACACATGTTGAAATTATACTTCTTTTGGTAGAGAGGAAACACTTCACATTTTTGAAACAAAACTCACAATGATGAAATAGTTTAACACTTGAGTAATATTCTTTTCTTTAAGGAAGCTAAACTAAGCCAATCAGGTTATCAAGAGTCGTGAGCCATTTGCCGATTTCACAGGCACCACACAGGCACAGAGTACAGTTATGCGTGAATTATCAACACACACACACACACACACACACACACACACACAGCGCCAGTGATGTGTGTATCACACACAGGTTTATAGAGTTGGACAAGAGTTGGACATGGAATCACGCTATTCTTCATGGACTTGGATGTATTCGAGCGCCTATATTTGCTCTCCCACATGTTGTGTACAAAAAAGTCGATAAATTGCCTTTTTTCTGTTTTTGACAACGGAATTATTTTTTTTCGTACAGGTATGTGTGCAAAAACGTATTTCTAATAATGTACCAAATGCACAAGTATAAGGATGCACATGTTTGTGAGGAAATGCACATTTTCAAAAAAAATTGTACACAACATATGGAAGAGCACCTCGCATGTGACGTCACAAAATCACAACTTTAAAATCAAATTACTTTCTTTTCCTTTGACCGATTTTCGTCAAACCTTCACTCATATGTTTCTTTCATTTGTCTCTTTTTATTGAAACCAAAATAATTTCAGGGTGAACTTCCCCTTTAGTTTAAGTTTTACATCGCAGCTGCTGTCGAGCGATTCTGAATTTTTTAGATCAACAACAATTTTAAAAATGCAACATGGTTTAAATTCATCTTCAAACCAACTACAGGATTATTCAAGTATTATTCATATTTTACGTAAATATGTGCAATAGATTTGAGTTACAGAATTGCTGAAACAAACCAACTAATATAATCACTGCTAATCTCGACTTTCTTGCTTCAAAGCTCGTGCTCCGCAGCCCGCTCACTGCGCGCTGCGTGAGCGGGCTGGTTGCATGCAGTAATAATAGAATACAGATTGATATGCAGTTCATTTTTACACCTCTGTAATACACAAGTTAATACATTAAATCCTATATTTTTTAGCTTAAATCATGCTACTCACCTCTTTGGACGGAACTACACATTTTGACACACAAAGTGGCCTCTGAATCAGGAAAATTCCGCTGAATCTTCTCTACGGCAAACCTGCGTCTGACTAGGTCTGAAGTTAAATTGCGCGCGTGTGCCTTACAGCCAAATTTGCATAGATAATTTGCATAGAAAGTGTGCAGTGGGGTCTTTAAATGTATGGTGTCGTTAATTGCACAAATGAACAGGAAATAGAGAAAAATAATGACGGGGAATAAACCGCATAACTTTCGCTAAGCGAAACAATTACACTTGATTTTAATGATATCAACTTTGCTTGCATGTAACATTCAGGAATAGCGGGATCCTAAACTTTGATTGCATTTGAACGGAGATTTAGGGAGATTTAGCAAAATATAACGAGTCTTGTTCTTGCTGTAATGACACGCAAGAATTTCTACAAAGGTTTAGTTTTTATCACATTGACTTGTCTTTGATGTAATGTAACATTCAATACTCAGCGCCATCTTATACTTTGATCGCGTTTGAACACAGATTTAGCGAGATGTAGTGAGTCTTGTTCTTGCTGTTATGAAACACAATATTTTTTTTATTACATTTTTTTTTATTACATTGACTTGTCGTCCAAAAAAGGCAGCGCGATCTTACTTTGATCGTGTTTGAACAGAGATTTAGCAAAATGTAGCGAGTCTTGTTCTTACTGTTATGAAACACGAACGTGTTATAAAACACTTGCTTTTGATAATATTAACTTTGCTTGCATGTAACATTCAGGAAGGGCAATCTTAAACTTTTATTGCGTTTGATCAGATATTTAGCGAAATGTAGCGAGTCTTGTTCTTGCTGTTTTAATAACACGCTTGATACTGTCTTGGTTTTTCAGGAATAGCGCCATCTTATAATTCCATTGCATTTGAACAGAGATTTAGCGAGATTTAGCGAGACAACACTACTACTACTACTACTACCACTAGTTCTACTACTACTACTACTACTGCTACTACTACTACTACTACTACTACTACTACTACTACTACTACTACTACTACTACGACTACTACTACTATTGGAACTACTTTCCTTTTATAATAATGATACTTTCATTTCTGCTACTTCTACTTATATTACTTATATGTTTTTTCTCACTTGAAGTCGGAAAATCTTTGAGGATTTGAGTAATTGTTTTTCAGGGTGATTTGAACTTGACAACGTCATTCAAAGCCCCTAGCAAAGAGTGATCCTGTGACACTAGATCCAATCTAGACAAACATATCGTCACAATCATGAATCTGATGGGAATATATATGTATGCCTCAATCTGGAACATGAAATTAGAAATATGTAAATACCGAGACGGGTATAAGAAAGAGACAGAGATGGGAGGAGCTAAAAGAGAGGAGAGAGGGTGAGATAAAACAAAGAGAGAGAGAGAGAGAGAGAGAGAGAGAGAGGGGAGGGGCAGAGGGGTGGTGAGGGGAGAATGTGGGGGGAGAGAGAAAACATACGGATAAAGAGAGATAGGTATACTGTTTTAATAAAACGCTTGATATTGACTAGGCTATTCAGGAAAAGCGCGATCTTAAAATTTAATCGCGTTTGAACATAGATTTAGCGAGATGTAGGGAATCTTGTTCTGACTGTTATGAAACACAAAAGTGTTAATAAAACACTTTTGCTATTGATGATATTAACTTTGGTTACATGTAACATTCAGGAATAGCGCGATCTTTGATTGCGTTTGAACAGATATTTAGCGAAATGTAGGGAGTCTTGTTCTGTTTTAATAAAACGCTTCATATTGTCTTACCTATTCAGGAATAGCGCCATCTTATAATTTGATCGTGTTTGAACAGAGATTTAGCAAAATGTAGCGAGTCTTGTTCTGACTGTTATGAAACACAAGATTTTTTTTTCTTTTAACAAAAGCTTGATTTCGATTACATTGACTTCTCTTCCATGTAACAGAGATTGAGCGAGATGTAGCGAGTCTTGTTACTGTTAAGATAAACAAAAGTGTTATGAAACACTTGTTTTTGATAATATTAACTTTGCTTGCATGTAACATTCAAGAAGGGCGATCTTAAACTTTGATTGCGTTTGAACAGAGATTGAGCGAGATTTAGCGAGATGTAGCGAGTTCTTGTTCTTACTGTTATGAAACACAAAAGTGTTATAAAACACTTGCTTTTGATAATATTAACTTTGCTTGCATGTAACATTCAGGAAGGGCGATCTTAAACTCTGATTGCGTTTGAACAGATTTTAGCGAAATGTAGCGAGTCTTGTTCTTGCTGTTTTGATAAAACGCTTGATACTGTCTTGGCTATTCAAGAATAGCGCCATCTTATACTTTCATCGCGTTTGAACAGAGATTTAGCGAGACAACACCCGGAAGTGTCCCGTGAGCTCCTATTCCCCTCATCCCACGGAATTCAGAATCCCACGAGAACGTCACATTCAGGAAACCTAGAACACCAACGACAACCTAACGGACGACACCAGAAGTCGGGAAATCCCCCCCCCCCCCATTAATACTCAACTCAAAGATCGACCCCTAGCTACCCCCTTCAGAACAAACCAACGGGAGGCACCCAATAATCTAGCCCCCATCTCATCGCAAAAAGTCCCACCATCAAGAGCACAGGGAAACGTAAAGAGTGCATTTCCCCTACATCCTTCCCTCTCGCTCACCACTTCCCAAAAGGCCCTCCCCCTCCAGTAAACCAATCTCCCCAGCTGGTGCCCGGTTTTTCTTCCTGGCCGAGCCTCGACAGCAACCCATCGAGCACTACTAGACTCGGCTTACCTGCTACTAACTTCTGCATCCCACCTTCTCTTCAACCCACATGCTCTAAACGATCCCGCCATTCTGCAGACACTCGCTCTTTTTGACCGATGATGAAACCTCCTTCCAGCTCATTGGCATAGCATTGTAAATATCAAGTATCCTAAGTAGGCCACACCCTTTAATACCTAAGCTTTGATAATGTGCCACAGGCTTTATATGACCCTTATCTACAATATGATCTACATGATAGATGCCTAAATTGTATAAATCATTGTCGAAAATCATTTTGCCATTAATGCATACTTTACTGTTATTGAATGTTACTGGATTCATAACTTCACCTGTAGTATTTCTGATTCTGTTCATGTCTTGCCAGGCTTTCAGAACTTCTAAATGAAATGGTGGGGATGTCAACTTCAATTTCGAAGACTCGTAATCACATAAGAGCATAAATCTTCCTCCTACAGATCTAAAACAATAATCAAATTATCTTTTCCATCCAACATTCTTCTCTCCATATAACAAACGTTTCACCCACATGATGCGTTGTGCTTTGACAAATAGCTTAAAGTCACTCATTTTTAACCCCCCGTACTCATAATTCTGACATATTATTTTTCTTCTTATTCGATACTTTCCACACCATAGAAATTCAAATGCAATCTTTTCCACTGAGGAACCACTATAAATGATGAAACATAGTTTAATTTTGACAATGCATATGTCTTCAATAGATGTATTTTACCCATCAATGTCAAATCTCTTTCCTTCCACCACCCTAGAAGTCTTTTTATTTTACTTAATATCTCCTTAAAATTCAAACTTTCCTTAATATTAACATCTCTAGAAAAATAAAATCCCCAAATTTTTACTTCATGAACTAATTTCCCAAACAAACGTTTTTCTGGTCTTTCATATTCCTTTTCCATCCACAAAAAGTTATTTTTTTCTTTATTTACTCTAAGACAACTTGCCTTCCTAAATTCATCCAAAATATATTGTAATCTGTTAACAGACTGCGCATCCCTCACAAACAAAGGAATGTCATCTGCATACAATATTTGCCTGATTTCATATTCCCCAAAATTGATTCCGTGAATAGTGTTGTCTCTCCTGACTGCCAATGCTAAAATTTCAATGGCCAACAAAAAAAGATACGGTGAGAATGGATCCCCCTGCCTCACACCTCGCTCAATATTAAAGTACCCGGTTGAGTGCCCCCCATTCATAACACAACTATTTATATCCAAATACAATATCTTGACCCACAAGCAAAAAGAATCACCAAAAACCAAACAATTTCAAGATCTTAAACAAGAAATCATGAGAAACTAAATCAAATGCTTTTTCAAAATCCACCGTAACCAAATATCCAACTGTATGATTCAAAGAATGGAATAACATGTCATCTATAAATATTACAGCTTCTCCTATGTTCCTGTCTTTAATGTATCCTACTTGATCGTAATGTGCTATTTCACTAAAGTATCTCTTTTATTCTCTTTGCTAAAACTTTAGACAGTATCTTGTAATCGACATTTAGCAGTGTGATAGGTCTATAGTTTTGAATATATTTTGCATCTTTGCCTTTTTCTCTAATAACGTGATTACACCTTGCTTTTGTGATGTTGCTTATTTTCCCCTCTCAAATGATTCATTTAATGTTTCTACTAAAGTGTCTCCCAGGACTGGCCAAAAAGTCACATAAAATTTTACAGTAAAACCATCATTTTCAGGAGACTTATTGAATTTCATATCTTTAAAAACATTAAAACATTAATTTCTATTTACTTTGCCCTCACAAAGATCCCTGTTCTCTTTACTTAGTTTTGGAATGTCTACATGAAAAAAAGAATTTTTATCATCCACTACTTCATCAATGGCATACAATTTTTCATAGAAAGATCTAATGATCTTCAATATTTCTTTTGTATCCTTTGTTCATAGTTTCTATTGATTATAAGGTTCTCTTACCACACTGTTCTTTTTTTATCATATTCTAACAATTGTTCAAAATATTGTGTTTTCTGTTCACCTTCCTCCAACCACTCCGTTCTCAATCTAATTCTCAGACGTTGTCTAGAATAGTCATAAAGCCTTTTTAACAATGATTTTTTCTCCTTAATTTTTTCCAGTATGGATTTATGGGGTGTCAGCAATAGCTCATTTTCGAGGTCACAAATTTCTGTCTCTAAATTATTGATCTCATTTTTTTCTAATCTTATATATTCCCTCATCCTAAGGAAATCCCACAAAATTAATTTGTCAGATATTTTAGGCATCCTCTCTTCCTTTAATTCCTTGATTTTGGCAGTAAAGTTACTTACAAATTCCCTATCTGCACACAATCTGTAACTGAATTTCCAATATGATTTGCTAAAGTGGAATGTTTCTGCTACGTGCTTCATTTGTAACATAAATCTAGAATGATCTGGTGTTATTGATGACAAAATTTCACACTTATTATTGAATTTTTGTAAACTAGAAGAACCGAACCAATAATCTAATCGGGTTTGTATAATCGGAGATTTTTGTCTAAATGTAAACCGTTCATTATTTGGATTGATTTTTTCCTCCAAAAATCTACTAGATCATATCTATCAAGAAAATCTTCAAATATTTCACTAAATCTTGTTGTAGCACCTTTCTTTGCCCCTGCATAATCTAAACTTCCATTCATGATCAAATTAAAATCTTCTCCCAAAAGAAGTAACTGACCTGGGTCATAAAGTGTGGAAACAGAGGTATCAATCTTCTCTAAAAAATCAAGTTGATGTTTCTCTTTATCCCTTGTAGGAAAATAACAATTTTTTAACAAAAACTTAATCCCATGTAATTCCCCTTTAAATGTAATAAATCTCCGTTCCTCGTAAATTACAACATTATCAAGTTTCAAAGACAAGTCTGAAGAAATCAAACCTAAAACACCCTTACTATGGTTTGATCCATGACTAAACAACATCGGACCATGCCATTCTAATTTCCATCTGTCCTCTACTTCTGGTGTACTGTATGTTTCTTGTAAAAAAGCGATATCACCTTTTTTTTTTTTTTACTTTTACACCATTCAAAAATGCTTTTTCTTTTCACTTTATCTCTTATCCCTCTAACATTTAACGAAAGTATATTAAAATTTGACCTTCTATTCATTTATCTGATACAAGGGTTACAAATGCACAGCAGGTTTTTTTACACAAGTTCGATTGCGAGCAGAAAGCAGAACCATCCAACCTACATCTAGTCCCCATTGTACAAACATTCCATACACACATCGTACACATCGTACACCCAATCCAACCACATACCTCAACCACGCCCTATCCATAACCTATCCCAACACAGCCGACAAATTAACATACAAATAAATTCTTAAATGTGGAAGTCAGTGTACAAAACTTGCATGAATTTCAGCCAATTATCATGACCTGGAATTATTATAGATTTTTTTTGCATGGATGATATGATTGTGATTAAAACATCATAAGATTGACCTTGTAAAAACGTAAATATGTAAAACCAAAACACATCCACATCAAAGATTTAAACGTGACAAAAAATATGAAATTTAACCAAACAATTCTAACTTCTCTAAAGTTAAAAACAAACCAAGTTGTAACATGTTTAAATAAAGCCAGTGAAGCACTAAATTAATTCTCACAAGTATTAAAATGTCTCATTCCTAGCTATATTTTGCATATTTTTTTTTCCTTCTGAGTTATTATATCAATATATTATAAATTAATATATATATATATTATTATAGCTATACCTCATATTTTCAACTACATCTAAAACTACATCTAAAACAATCTGAAATAGACAACACTTCAGGAATGTCTGGATTCAGAATGTCACCCCGCTCTGCACTTGAATCTCACTTACGTCCTTGCCTTTTTTTTTTATTCTTCCCGAGGCTTTTAACCTTCAAATCTTATGTAACAGTTACAAATAAACTGTATTGGCTGACCTGGAGCTGTCTTCAAAAGTGGCACTAATGAATGCTTTCTACAAATTCTTCCAGGCGCGCTTCCACCAAATGAAAGAAAAAAAAACACACACACAGAATGTTACACCTCCACGTGTGTCTTAAAATGCAAGAATTCGTGACCCTGGCGGCAAACAGAAATTTGCCACCCTTCATATCACGTTCCACAATAAAAAATTTCAGTTTCTATGAAAGCTATTACATATTCCATTGTCTTCTCATAGAAACCCTTCCAATCCCTAGAACACTGGCTCGAGTCTAAAGTACTACCAGGTGTAAGAAGCGTCATTTGAATAAACCAGCTTACACAACATAGCCATCAAATTATGGATGTCTCTTCCTTTGCTCCTTGGAAAGAAGCTACTACCCTAAACACGTACACACACACACATGCACACACACACACACACACACACACACACACACACACACACACACACACACACACACACACACACACACACACACACACACACACACACAAACACACACTAAAAGGTGGGGGAGGGAAGGAGCGCAAACTCCACCACGTACGACACTGTTAATGTACAGCTTGACTGCAAATAATTCATGGTTATTACAGATTTTCAGTGATATCAGAACAACAACTGATGGGTTCCGTGGTCTAGTGGTTAGAACCAAGGACTTACAGTCAGTAGGTTGTGATTTCGAGTCCAGACACGGCATCACACCTCTCTCCTCAACGTCACTCTTCTTGATCTCCGGTGACTTCATCCTGTTTAACCTTTTCTTAGCCAGATAAATGCTGGTCTATTGGATTCCTGTGCATGACTGGTGAAAATAAACAGACGTAATACATAAAGGGTTAATCTCCCTACCATCACAAGCCTGAGAAGACTGTTATGTTTGGTTACGATGAATACCACGATGAAAATATCACTTAACTAAGATGTTGGATCTAGATAACGAGCTGCAGGAATCAAGAGTCACCCAAATCTAGAGAAATTGCACAATCATGATTTATCATTTCTCCGGATAATTACACCGTTATCAAGGGCTACTTTAATTGATAGAGCGGGTTGCGATTGCCATGACAACGGTAATCTGGTAAGTGTCCTATCCTTGACAACCTGATGAACATGATGAATGGTTGTATCTTACGGAAAGGGCGCGGAACTCCGGCAAATTCGGTCTCCATGATCTCCATGCCGTACTGAAGGCACGTTGACATGGTGGGAGCGGTACGCCGCTGCCGCTCGCGGTTTGCCGCTTTCAACTCTTATATTCCCATCACATGCAGCGACAGAGGGAATAATCAACCGTTGCAGGTGCACAGTTATTCCTAAGGTGGACTACAACTTTATTAGAAGAAATGAGCCATATGAACGGTCCTCTAAATATCAATAATCAATAGCAAGGTGACATCGGTAGCGGCAAATACGCTCCGTGTGAACGTAGCTTCAAGAGCATGAGAGGGGCGCATTGAGGAGAGTGTGAACAAAGGGTCATCGGCAGTATAGTCCCCAGCATCATACCGTTGCATGTATAACGTGGTACTATCGTGGTATAGTGGACGTGAAGATTGCACGATCAAACACCACCTAGGCACTTGTGTCGTCCAGGAGGATACGACATCTCACCCACCACCCATGACTATAAATCAAGCTACCTAGGTCATGTTGCTTATAGCTTTTCAATTATTGTAACTCGAACGTAGATGCCATGCCAACAGCCAACAATTGAAAACCTACATGCAACATGGCCCCGGTATGAGGTGGCGATTATGTGAATAATCTCAAATCAGCGCAGATAATCATGCACGGGCAAGGAATGGAGGTTCAATATTATGTGTACGATGACTGTACCATCACTTTTGATTCAGTCTGTGTGAGTATGATCGGGTAGGTCCATGTATCGTAAATAACATCAAAACATGCAATGATGACATGACGATGCCAACAAAATAAGAAGAATAGCATCTGCTTCTTCTCCTTCTACCACTACTACTACTTCTACTGCTACTACTACTACTACTACTACTACTACTACTACTACTACTACTACTACTACTACTACCACTACTACTACTACTACTACTACTACTACTACTACTACTACTACTACTACTACTACTACTACTACTACTACTACTACTACTACTACTACTACTACTACTACTACTACTACTACTACTACTACTACTACTACTACTACTACTACTACTACTACTACTACTACTACTACTACTACTACTACTACTACTACT
>OZ022584.1:24958046-25020546 GCA_963669155.1 Arbacia lixula
TCTCCCCCTCTCTCTCTCTCTCTCTCTCTCTCTCCCCTCTCTCTCTCTCTTTCTTCCTCTGTCTCTTCCCCTATATTATCTACTCATCTGTCTCGACTCGTTTCTCTCTCTCCCTCGTCCTTTTCATCTCTCCTCTCTTTTTAGTTTCCCTCTCCATCTCTCCTTCTTCACTCTATCTATCTCTCCATCCCATCTCTATCTCTCTCCTCCTCTTTCTCATGCTATAGGTTTGCCTCTCTCCTCCTAGCGTGCAGCCCATTATTCCCTCGATCCACGTGATACACAGGGGGCTTTGTAATCTCCCTAATACTTCTCTCTCGGCAAGTCAAATGGACTCGGCTTTGCATGGCTGTGTCGCTTCACGCCATCTAACCAAAGTGTAAGAGAGGAAGGGAGAGAGAGAGAGAGAGAGAGAGAGAGAGGGAGAGAGAGAGAGAGAGAGAGAGAGGGAGAGAGAGAGAGAGAGACAGACAGACACACATAGATACAGACAGACATACAGGGAAAGAGATAGAGAGAAAGAGAGAGAGAGAGGGAGAGAGGGAGAGAGGGAGAGAGAGAGGGAGAGAGAGAGAGATGTGTGGGTGTGTGGGAGAGACGTATTATTATAGAGAGATAAGGAATGAAAAAGAGACAGAGGTGGACAGAGAGAAACAGAAAATTAGAATGAACTTCAAATTACTCTTTCATTTCGCCAATTCAGCTTTATGAAGTTAATACATCTGAGACTTATTTCAATATACAATAGCAATATGTGTGTGCGTTTGTGCACATATGTATGTATATATATATATAGATAGATATACGGAAAGAGAGAGAGAGAGAGAGAGAGAGAGAGAGAGAGAGAGAGAGAGAGGGGGGGGGGGGGGGGGAGAGAGAGATCCCCCACACTATTATCCATTGAAAAAACATGAAGAGTGAGAAACTCTTTTCGCTTTTTTCATTTTCTATTTCTCAATGAAAAAGCTGAAGATATTTTCTAAGTCTCATATTATATTTCTTGTGCATGTATGTATTTGAAAGGATAACTCTACCACGGCATAATCGTGAACCCATGATTATATGTTCATATTTCAAGCAAGAAAACTTTAAAAAGATAGGACATAGTTTTTGACTCACTCTGTAGAAGGAAGGGGTACGGTGTGCTATATTCTATTCTGGTCACTTCATATGTCATCTTCCATTTATGACATCATTGACAGACACGTCACTATCGCAGATTAAACAAATATCGCCTCTGACGTCATACAGAGACTTTGTCCTGCGAGACGACTGACGTTCACTGATTTGCTTTGCCAGTTTATCTGTCATCCCAATGAAAGTGCTCGATATTAAGTCGTCTCGAAATGCTGATGATGCAAATTGAATTTCATAAAAACTGAAAAATCAGAAACAACGGATTTCCAAACATGTCAAATCCCTAAGAAACCTATGATAATAATCTATGCATCAAAATAGATAATTGAAAACAAAACCCTTTCACATGCGGTGTACAATATATTGTGAGTAATACATTTTGAGATGACTCAGCAGTGAGATCTGGTCTCACAAAACGAGTACTATACTCAAAGCAACAATGAACAGGTGAGATGCCTGTATACATGGAGTAGAGGCATAAGAGGATGTAAAAAATCGTGTACATCATGTGCCCAGACAACACTGAGAAAATAAAGACTATGCCATGTTTATGATACAGCCTTACAACGATCGTAACTTGCGACAAGAATGTAACTTACATGACAGCAGCCATTGTAGACATTGTTCCTATTGACACTGAGGTTACGATTTGAATTAGGATCCGGGTCTATTCCTCTTCCGAATAAATCATGTAAACATCGTTTCCAATATGAAATATGTATTACGGTTCATACATAGTCATATGAATAAGGAACCGTGATTACATTACAAGTAGAAAAACAAAGCAAATTCAATTACATAATGCAAGAAAAGTATAGCCTTGAGGTTTTCACACGCTAATGAACTTCTAGAATAAGTTTAACAATTCTTAAGTTAGGAACAGAAGATGAACTGCTATATGATGGGACTAGTATGTATTACAGACATGCACAAACATGCATCAATGGAACATAAAGAGTTAAAGCGTAAGCTTAAAATTTTAACAAAATTGAAATAAACGAGACATACTTGTGGACAAGTATAACGTGGTCTGTATTGGCAAATTCATGCACAGACATGCATGGGATGGATGCACGGTGACACCATGGACCTTCCATGGTAACACCATCTATTCATAAGAAATCAGAGGCAACGCTAACGAATGCTCATAGCGCTGCTAGTCTACAACATACGTACATTTCACAGACTTGCCTAAATGGTCACGTGTATGTGCTAACAAAATGTATTTAATAGGCATTTATGATAAAGGGGCGAGGGAAAAATGGGAAAGGGAAGGACAAAGTGACGGATAGAACAAAAACAGTTGTCAGAAGTCACACTGCTAAAGGAATGAATGAATAACCCTAGCAATGCCAGGATCGGAGTCGCGCGTTCTGACAAACAGCGTCTTAACCAATATATCCACAAATCTTCCCAGTCACTTGACACATAATCCCGACACTTGATTAAAAAGTGGAGACCACACTTATGAAAGTTAGCACAATCAGCTACAACATATTATACTTTCAGAGTAAAATGTCCAAACGTGAGCGAGATACAGCTCGTGGAAAACCGTCATGCCATTTCATGATTGGAAATAAATGACTCTTCCATTGACATAACACGAACATACCTCTGATTTTGACATAAATGCCTATAATCAAGATTTACATCCTGATGACGTGATCCAAACCAAAAGTGAAGGCAGCTTCTACCATAGAGCAATGTCTCAGCTACAACATACTGAAATTTGGGGAAAATAGAGACTGGATAACGGAGATACACAAAATCGGGTAAAAAAGTTTATGACGTCAAACATGAAAACTCACTTTTTAAATTCATATGGCAATATAATGACGTCACAATGTACTAAAGGACAACATGAGACAGGAAATCACATCTACATTTCACACTCTTTTAGAATATACAGAAAATTGGGCGTTTCTAGCTATTCTGAGGAGCTATGGCTGATTGAAGATAGTCATGTTTTTTTTTTTTTACAATATTTGCACACAAGAACGCATAAACGCACGCGCAGACTTTAAACTTTGACGCACCCGCACGACCTTGTTATTGCATGAACATGACATAAAATGACAGGATATGATTTATGTAGTGTTAGAAACATTATTCTAGTGAAAAAAAACGTAATTCTGACGTTGCAACGCAGTAAAAACGCTCGAACGCACGCGCACGCGCGGAAATTTTTTGAAATGCTAGAAATAGTCTTAAACATAATATGCAAAACAATTTTTAGTTGATTTGGAGCATTATCAAATTTTGCGCGCGCGTTTAAGTATTAACATATAACTACAAATGCAATTAATTTCTTTGTCATTAATCTTATGCATTACATTACATTACATGCAGATGATTAGTTCTAGAGCTAAAGTGCTCGTGTATGACGTCACGATAATGTAATGACCTTGAAAATGTTGCTGTGGCAAGTTCACATACCTATACATGATGAACATTTTATAAAACATTGCTCTTACCTTGTTGGGATATACATGACACAAACAAGTGGGGGCATTGCATTAAAATAAATAATATTAAAGAAAGAAAATTCTAACGAAATTAAGAGGTGATCAATCATGACAGACCACCTCATAAAGGCGTCAATTTAAGATTTAATCAATATACATGTGTTCCAGCATAGTAACATTTGGCAATTGCAATGGTATGTTAAGGTGGTCTTAGAATAGGAAAATGGCCGATGAATTGCACGCAATCATTACATCAGTCTCGCGATTTGTACTTTCTTACTGTGAATGAACAGTGTGTATGCATTAGCCATTGCTCTGTCGGTTAGGCCTCAGGTAAGATTGCAATTGTTGTCACGTCTTCATGCGCTTCAAATATATGAGTATAGTCTGGCGTAAGACGTCGCAGGCAACAATTCGTCTGGAACTCACGATAATTGTTATTTACAGCATATCCACTGTAAAATGATAAATATTATTGGTTGATATGAGTCAATATTAACAGATCTTGTTTATAGGATATGTTCGAGATACATATACATGTAATAGCAAACATCTACTATTGTTTGACGGGTTTTTTTTTCTAAAGAAAAATGCAATTAAATATCGTAACACAAATATTAGAAACTTAATAGAAGCTAATACATAGCAGTACTTATAATTGTAGAGTGATTATAATTTTGGGCCTCTGGTCTTACAATATATGACCACATATCTTGTGTAAATTGGATTTCGAAGCAACGCTCAGAGGTAATCTGATTTTTGCTCTCAAATCTTGTTTGTCAAAAGTTAGTGTTTCCCTTGGAGATTTGGCTTGTTGTTTCAATACCTGTCTGTGTGTCTGTCTTTCTGTCCCCTCCTGTGTACACCTGACCTCATGATTAATGGAGATCGTAAGAAAATACACCATGCTTCACGGGACAATAATCTGTGTTGCGTTTTGTTCTTCTCGCGCTTCCTGCGAATCAAGATTCTTGCCGCTTCGGGGCACTCGCTAAACAGCCTTCCTCGGTTTCGTAACGCGCCCGCTGAGGTCCGCCATTGATGTGGGTGTCCTGGGGCAAGGTGTCGAAAAGGGGCGAGGTACTAACTACAGATGGCTTTACGTGGGGATGGGGTTGCGTTATGATAGGTGTATGTGTGTGTGTGTGGCCGGGGGGGGGGGGGGGTGGGGGGAGGGGGGCATGTCACAGATGGGCGAGGTACTAGCAACAGGTGGATAGACGTGGCTATGGAGTTGCGTTATGATTTTTGTTGTTTTTGTTTTATCGCACAATGTAGGGAATGAGCAACCCTATGGGTGTGTGTTTATGTGTGTTTTTACGGTGAGTGTGTGCGCGCGCATGTGTGTATGTGTGTGAATGTTAGTTTTTTAAAGTGTGTTTGTGTGTATAATTATGCACTTATATAGATATGTCAGTGCGTTTGTGTGTATTTTTTTTCTTTACGTGTGTGTGTGCCTGTGCGTGTTTATTTGTATGTGCATGTATACTAGTGTGTATGCATGTGTGTGAGTGCACGTGAGAAAATGCGTTTTTGATGATGGAAGTGTTGGTGTGTGTGGTGCTAGATATGATATCATAACGGATCTTCTTTTGAGGCGCCACAGGGAAAAGGTCTACGAGTATAAAGGAGAGAAAGACCATATGCGTGTGGGTTTGTGTTTGTGTATGTGTGTGTGTGTGGACAAGGGAAAAGATAGGAGAAAAGGAGAACGAGGAAGGGCAAGGATGGGGAAGGAAAGAAAGGGCGAAAGAAAAGAACAGGGCGAAGAGATGGGATATAAGAGAAGGAGAACAAGGAGAATAAGGAGAAAGAAAGAAAGAGAGAAAAAAGCAACCACACACGCTATATTGGAAGAAGGAAGAAAAGGGAGCAGAAATGAAAAATTGTTCTAGTTTCGGAGTTCCAACAATTAAGTACCAAAGCCTGCGGTGAAATGTACCCCCATTAGAAACGAGGGACATTTGCTAAAGTTGCTAGGCAACGGGCATGCGAATAAAAGAAAATTTGGAAAATAAAACAACGGAAGGAAGAGAGGTAATCCTACAAGGAGAGAGAAAAATGAATGAGAAATAGAAAGACAGGGAGAGAGAGAGAGAGTTTGTGTGTGTGTGTGTGTGTGTGAGAGAGAGAGAGAGAGTGAGAAAGGAGACATATAGAAATACAAAGGAAAAACAGGAGAGAGATGGAAAGAGAAATATAGACAACAACAAATGTAGAATGATATTAACAGAGAGAGATAAGAGAGAGAGAGAGAGAGAGAGAGAGAGAGAGAGAGAGACGGAAGTATAGCGCACATAAAATGAGGCAGAGAGAGGGAAGAGAGAAAGGACGGAGAGGGGGAATGAATAAACAGAGATAAAGAAAGAGAATGATGTAGGGAAAGGGAGAACAAAGGGAGACACAGACAGACAGAGATGAGGAAGAGGGAGTCATGGAGAGAGCTAGATAGATAGATAGAGAGAGAGAGAGAGAGGGAGAGTTAGAGAGAGTTAGAGAAAAAGTGGTAAAGTGAGAGTGAGAGAGAGAAAAAGGTGAGAGGGAGAGAGAGTTAGGGAGAGTTAGAAAAAGAGTGATAGTGAGAGAGAGAGAGAGAGAGAGAGAGAGTTAGTGAGAGAGTTAGAGTGAGGGAGAGAGTTAGAGAGAGAGAGAGCGATAGCGAGAAAGGTGTATATATATATATATATATATAGTGAGTGATAGTGAGTGAGAGAGAGAAAGAGTGCGAGAGGGAGAGGGAGAGAGAGAGAGAGCGATAGCGAGAAAGATGCATGTATATATATATATATATATATATATATATATATATAGTGAGTGATAGTGAGTGAAAGAGAGAGAGAAAGAGTGCGAGAGGGAGAGAGAGAGAAAGAGAGAGAGAGAGAGAATTGGCGTCTTCTTCACCAACTACCTCTCTTTACACGGACCCCCCATGTCGTGTGTCACGGCAGATCGCTCACGGCCTAAGCGACATGCTGGGTTATCATTCAACTTGCGACCTCCCTCCTCTTAATATGTAAACACGTCTGACTCTGTCTATTTTCACCCTGCTCTTTAGTCTTTAAGCGCGACCTATTTCCAATTCCACGTTGATAAAAAAACTTGACATTTCCACCCGCCTCCCCCCAAATTCTATGTCTATTTTAGGGACAAAACAAACAAATATCCCATATGGAACGCGTCCCATTAAGCCCACGCGAACTACTATTTCGAGTCAAAAGGTCGTATTCATTATTCAAGCCTCATCATTCCTCTTTTTATTTATTTGTATCAGTTATTTAGGTGTTTCGTTTCTTTGGGTCATTTATGGCCGGATATTAATAAGTTTTGTGTTTGGTTTTGTAGTCAAGATCAGTGCTGCTCACTGTGAAATAAATTAATAAATGCATAGGAGTGGTCGATTGCAATGATCCTTGTAAGCATAAACAAGGAGACACTTTGTTCTTCTTCAATGATACACACATCGACACAAACTTGTTGTTTGTCAGTAATCTTTATTTTGATTTCATTTACAATTACACAAGTATTGCATCAATTATAGCCTTCACTAAAAGTATACAAAGGCAATGGAAATTAAATACAATTACCGATCAATTGAAAACAAATTTACATATTCAATGATATACAAATTATTCCAAAGTAAGCAAAACAGCAAACATACATATCCACGCACACACACTCACACACACACACACACACATATATATATATATATATATATATATATATATATATACATACACATAAACATGCGCGCGCACATACACATATACACACACCTACAAGTGTAACAAATACACAGTAGAAACAACAACACACATACATACACAGATACGCGGGCGCACACATAATTTAGACACATACACATACGTGCAAACAGAACCTTGCACACACCGACAATACCCCCAATGGATTGCACAATCTCTTTGCGGAATAGAGTCATCGAACGCTAATGTAAACCACAGCTTTGTCTCCTGCAGGCTAATGAATGCAACTCAATCTAGATAATCGACTTAAAGTTCAAACGACCCATCCTCAGGATAAAACCACTGTCTGTTTCAAATTATTTTATCAAATACCAATTTATCTTTGATCTAAATGAAATGGAACGTAGCTAGCCATGAGGGCGATGGGAGGAGGTCGAGTAAAGAGTTATGATTTATGCTCATGAGATTTCATGCAAGGGGTTTAGGCGATGGAAGGAACGATTGAGAGACAGAGTGAGAGAGAAAGAGGAGGAGTAGGGGGTGGTAGAGATAGAGAATGGAAAAGATGGAAGAGACGGGGTAAAAGAAATAAATACAGAGGAATATGGAATTATAGAAGACAGATAAAAAAAGAGAGGGAAAAATAGAGAGAGACAATAGAGGAGAGAGAGAGAGAGAGAGAGAGGGAGAGGGAGGGAAGGAGAGGGAGAATGAGAGAGATATAGACAGAGAGAGAGAGAGAGAGAGAGAGAGTAGAAGAGGGGAAGATAGGGATAGCGATTGAAAGAGAGATTGGGCTGGGACGAGGATGTGAGAGAGATTAAGACAAATATATTTGAAATTCATGAAAAGAGTAAAAAAGGAGGATTCATAAAATGCAAAACCAAATGCATGAATCCGCACAGTGTGAAAAATGTAAAGAAATATATATTTAGAGAGAGAGAGAGAGAGAGAGAGAGAGAGAAAGAGAGAAACATCATACGGAAGAGGTCTGCACTCTATATATATTATTTTAATGATGCGTGTCTGAAAGTGCTGTACCATTAAAAATCATTTCAATTTTAATCGCAAACAGATGTGTTGTTCAGGGTTTTTCGCATGCTTCCTCTAATTACTAATTAAATGATTAATCTCCTTGTTAAAAGTAACGGGACTAAAGAGGCATTAGAAAAAAAAACCCATAATGGTTCCATAAAAAACCCACTTAAGGTAATGTCAGTGGTTTAGTATATGTCGTATAATTTGATTTACAACTATTCATCGAATGGTTATTTTGTACACGTTCCCGAACATTACATATCTATTATAAAATGTGATGTTACAATTAAGTCAATTTTAAGTCAATTATGTAATGGACTAGAGGAAAAGTAATCAGTCCATGGCTTATAAAAAATAGGAATTTTAAGTCACATACAATAAAACTGACAGGAATATTAGGTAGGGTGTGTTTATCACAATAGGTATGTTTTATTGTTGCGTCCAGAACAAAATCCCAGCATGTATTTCTAAATTATCTGATTTTTGAATTACTTCAAAGTTTTTCTTAATCCCATTTTGCTCTCCTTTAGTCAACGAAGACAACTACAGATTGCATCATGAACCAAGACATTTCGCTTCGCATTTTATTGTAAAGATACGCGAAACATTATTAAATGTGAAAGACGACATCGTATTTGTTCCATAGCAGATAGTCATGATAGTAGCGTTCAATTTCTTTCGGGCTCTGTCGAACTATCTAAACTGCCTATGACACAATATGATATCCTGAAATTTGATTTGATAGGCGTTATACCTCCTCGAAGAAATAATGTAATAACTACCTATTTTTATCTACGTGATAATCCCCAATTAAAAAAAAGATATTTCCCAGATGTGTATTTGTACATTTGTTTATGTATCTACAATACTATTTCTGGTCCTTATCTTTATATTGCTCTTTTCTGTACACATCGCACGAAGCATTTATAGGGATACATACATTTTCAAATATTTAAAATACGTCTGTAGCTTACATTATCATATTCACCAAACTTACATTTCTTCTCGTACATGTCGTTCAGAACAAATTTCAAAATATTCGGCATTTTTTTCGGATTTTTTTTTTTTGTTCGGGTTAATTGTCACGTATAACTTGACCATGTGTATTGAGCATCGAGTGAGATGAAGTGTGACGTCACATGGAAATGTTCGTTCAAATGGTTCTACACTTTGGTGGTTGATCAAACACATTTTAAAACACATTTTACGCGCGTCTTTCAAACAGTACGTTACCAATGCTAATCTCAAAACTTGTCAAAGGTTTGTTCGAATTGCAACAATAATAGATTCAGAGTGCACTCAGCCCATATTAACGTAATCACGAAATATAGATGAATGCAGCAACGCGTTACTATGCAGTAAGGGGAAGAGTTGTAAATATAAGACGAAAACGGTTTACTTGAAGCCATTCGCGGCGTCTGTCATGTCTATCTCGCGCCGTCTTTTAACCGGTACCTGTATTAAACACCGTCCCCTCAAACATGTCGAATAACTGGGATCATATTACCCTCTACGATTCGGGCTTTCCCTACTCCAGCTCCGCAAGTACCATAACCCTTCGCCTCGCGGACGACATATTGGCGCACGAACCTGTCACAAGTGATGCGACATCGCTATCCATTCTCCCCGCTTTGCCACCAGCGGCCAGATACGCCGAAAATGCCATCAGTGCCGTAGGTAACCAGGGGCTTGCGCGGGAGGGGGAAGGGGAGAGCCGAGGAGAGCGCGGTTGTGTGCGCGCTTTAGGTTAATTTAGAAGTCAATCATAGTCGTAAACATAACTGATCAGTTACAGCAAGAAATATTTATCAGTACTTATTCTCTTTATAGAATAAGGGGAATGAAGCCGTCACTGCTTTTCGACTGTCACACACAAATGCTAACATGCCAACTGGGGCATGAGTAGGGGTATTTTTAAAGAGGGTGAGGGAGGGGGGTGGGGGAGGGGGCGGCGTAAACGAGCAGGGAGTCATGCAGCTCGAGTTTAGTTTACTTACACGTATCAACGCATGCGGGAGAAATCATTGACCAGAAAGAACACAAATTTTCATTAGGATTCAGTTTGGCAATTATTAACATGATTAAGGGATACGAAGATAATCCCCGTATTCCCCAAACGCCCAGCAGGGAATAACCAGAAAACGTCAAGAATTGGACTAAAGGAAGTAAAGGGCGTGTGACGGTCGGAAAGGGGGTGGGAGGGGCGGGGGCGGGGCGGGGACAGGGGCACGGTGGGAGGGGGTGGATGTATGTCGTTGGGAGTTAAAAGTCAGGCCAGCATGACTGACCCGACAGGCACAAGTCAAGGATGGTTATCAATAATGTTGATTTTGTAGTTCGACAGACAAGGGCTAGTGCACCATCCGTGCTTTTCATCGACAAGCCAGGGGCATTCGCATATTTTTTTTTAAAGGAAGGGGTGGGGTAGTAATGACACGGCCTAGATTATCCTCCCAAGGAGTATCCAGTCATGTAACCACTATATAATGTGATCTTTAGTGCTCACATCTTCCAGATATTATCCAGATTATTCCAGATTATTATTATGGTTTAACAAGACAATCATTTACATTTCATATTCATTTAAATTTCAGGTTTTATTCTAACCAATGGGGTAATGGGTGTAAATGTATTAACGCTCACTTTTTTTGTGCATTTAGGTGTGTGTATGTGTGTGTGTGTGTATGTGTGTGTGTGTGTGTGTGTGTCTGAGTGCGTGTGTGTAGGAGGGGGGGGGGGTGAACCCTCGCCACCCTTCGTAGTGAGGAGGGATACCACCACTACCCCCCACGTGGGCGAACGGATCATTCGCGAGGATAAGCATTGAGAAAACAGATTCATCCCAGGGTTTTTTTCTCCCTCTCGCCTCTCCTTTTCGTGTTCTCCTTTTCCACTCCCGTAGATAGAAGGACGTAATTGTGAGGCTTCTTTGCGCACGGTTCGCCTCCACTGGATATGGTTACATCCTCAGATAAAGGGCAGCCAAAATAAAACACAATTTTTTATTCAAAATCCGATCAAAACGGTCGGGAAACGTAATACCGTTTCTCCACTGGTAATTACTGGAGATTTCCATGGACATGGATGGTCTGTTTAGATTTTGTTGGTCATAAACGGAATGTAATGCGCTGATGGTGTTTTTTTCATACCGATTATGATAATAGTGAGGCTAGAAATTATGTTAACCATCGATTAATTTTAAATATGATGATATTAGCCTAAAATTCACTATATGTATCTCAGAGTCGATTTATTGATGTCAGGAGGGTGCAGAAAATAAGAGAGAATGGTAGTTCAAACACGTACACTGACACACGCACATATATATATATATATATATATATATATATATATATATATATACACACACACACATACACAAACATACTTACACAAATACACCCATATGTACACACAAACTCACATAATCATGAATAAGACCAGTCAATACATATAGGATTAATATGATAACACGCTCATTGATTACTATTTACATTCGACCGCACATTTAACAATATTTCTTCGGACTTTCATTACCCAGAGGAGTGGCCTAAATAACACGAATGATATCTCTTTACATCTTTACACACCATCGCCTCCTTTTTACACACCCAATGCAGACAAATCCAATTTAACATCCTCTTGTCCGGCACAGGAAGAGTTAACAGTTGTAAAATGAACGGATATATGCATCTATATATCAGATCGACCCTCATGACTAGTAACAATGGGAACCTGGTAGGGTATTTGGGTGTATTATGCGTGTGTGTGTGAGAAGCATATAAACAGGATGTTCAGTAGGATGAACGCATCTTTCAAAATCAATAGAGTACATCCTCACTCCTCCATGTCAACTGCATACAGTACTTCTAGGCATGTGTCCTGTTGTGGACGGGAGAAATACATTGTATATATAATGTGCGATATAACATAAACGCACGCAGACACACACATGCACACACACATACACACACACACACACATACATGCACACACATGCACACACACACATGCACACACACACAAACAGATATATCAATAAATGAGAAAAAGAAAAGAGAAAGTATGTGTGGAAGAATGATAGAGTGTATGGAGTATACACATGTGTTTTGTAAAAAAAATGAATACAGAGAGTGAGACTCGAAGAAAATGAGAGAAGCAAGGAGGGGGGAGGGGGCGGGAGAGGTGGTAGAAAGAGTGAAAAAGATGGAGAGAGGTTAAAACTGTCTGTCAAATTGAGTAAAAAGATAGATGTTCGCATAATGAATTGCCTATCGGCATTCTTAGTTGCAACCTAAATATACAACCACAACTGGAAATTTATTGTCAGTGATGAGAGCTTTTCCTAGAGCCCAATAATCCCCTGAACAGAACAAAGCAGCCAAAAGAACGACATAATCAAGAATATCGAGGAACCTCTCTTGATTAAGACAGCGATTACCTTATGGTAAGACAGCGGCGATAACATCGTCGACTACGGCAGGCATTTGCTGCCTGCCAAGTAATTCCTAAAAAGCTGCTCTTCTATTTTAACCTACTTTGCGGACTTTGATTAGGATGAGAGAATAAATTAGATAGTCACCGCATCGCTTCTTACTCGGCCTGATCGTTTTTTTTTCTAAGCGCGTTTCGAGTAATGAAATCTAAGCTGCTGAGCTTGCTAGTTGTTGCGTTGAAGGGAGGGTATTTAGTCTACGTCACTCAGTCACGAACACCATCATGATGACACACACACACACACACACACACACACACACATGAAATAAATGCATCCACTCGTGCATGTATACACATTTATATATATACACACACAGCTCGCGCGCGTATGTATTAAACACGCTGCGGCGTGGCGCCTTAACAGACATAATGCCCGCTCAGCCAGCTATCTACTGCAGACGATCAGAAGGCGCCTCGCACTCACATGGCGCGCAGGATTGGCGTAAAAACTTCGGACGGCCTGCCAACTCCGCATGCATACACCTCCGCCCCTAAGAGTGTGACGAGTGTGTGTAGGCGGGTGTGAGCGAACCGGACCACAGTGGATTAACCGCGCGGGCTGGACACTCGCGCAAACTTTTCCCCCTTTTCTCCCATCTCACTCACTTACTCACTCATTCACTCTCTCTCCCCTTCTTTCTCTCTCTCTGTCTCTCTGTCTTCTCCTCTTCCGCCGGTAGTTCCTCTCATTTCTTTCACTCGTGGACTTTTCATTTGATGACTCGCGTTTGAGCTGTGTGATCAAGAGCGCAGGACTTGTTTTGTTGTTGCCGAGGAGCGACCGGCGAGCCGCGCTGTTTGGTGACCGGGCGAATAGCGGCGTGCATCAAATTCCTACCCGGCATGAGTGACGGGCCCCTCACAAGTTTAGGTATGTTCCACTCGTGTTTTTGTGGTATTAGGGGGAAGACCTACCTAGCCTACTTCTTGCTGCTGCATGCCTGTTAAGTCATTTGCGGTGGGATGATTGTTTATGTAATGAACACGTATATAGTTTTACAATGGCAGCTGTGCCCTTGTTCGTATCATGTGACTTTTAGAGTAAGCTTTCATTGAGAACCTGGCCCACTTTTGGTGGGGTGAGGCTGGTGGTGAACTTGGCCCACTTATTAGGTTTTTTTTTTTTTTTATATGAATCAATCCACGAGGAGGAAAACAGCTGTTCGCGTCAACAGCTTGTCAACTCCATAGCTTGTCAGTTTCACTCTCATTCTCCGCCGTGTAGTCACATTTACTTAAAGGGTTACTACATTATAAAAATAAGTTCCCACTAATATATGTAAAATTATCCACTAAAAACGAATTTCACATTCGTTTGCCACAGTAAAGTCTCATTTTGACGAAAATTTGAAAAAAAACGCACGCCTCCAGTGACGTATGAGAAGTCAAAATCCCATAAATGCCAACGGCGTAAATAAAATGTTTTATTCACGCAATTCAAACAATATGATACCAATGGTTTGTCTGAGTAGCAACAACTAATAGATTCAAAGTGCATTCCATCCATTGAATCTGAATGACAAGATACAGGTGAATGCAATAACGCGTTACTACGCAGTTAGGGGGAAAGTTGTGAATACATTACGAAGATGGTCTATTGTTGACTTCCGTACAATCTATGGAATTTTGACTTCTCATACGTCACTGGAGGCGTGCGTTTTTTTTTTCAAATTTTCATCAAAATGAGACTTTATGGCGGCAAACGAATGTGAAATTCGTTTTAGTGGATAATTTTACATAGATAAGAAGGAACTTATTTGTCTAATTTAGTAACCCTTTAAGCTATACACAACACAAACTTGAAAACAAACTTAGAATGAACGATAAAATTGTGACCTTCTGCTTACAAAATGAATGTAAAATGAATGTTAGACCCAAAATGTCCCAGAAAAAATATATTACACAATAATCCATTTTCGTAATGTGTTCACGACTTCCCCCCTAACTGCCTGGTGACGCGTTATTACATCCACCTGTATTTCGTGATTCAGTTTGAATGGATGGAACGCACTCTGAATCTATTAGTTGTTGCTACTCGGACAAACCTCGGACAAGCTTTGGAGTTACCATTAGTAACGTATTGTTTAAACGACGTGAATAAAATCTGCATACATAACAAAAACGGTCTATTAAAGAACCATGAAGTTCACCGAATACAAATATGTGTAATTTATTTAAATTGTTTATGTAGAGTGATTCGTATGCACGGAGAAAGCGAAACTCTACCCCAGTAGGCATGGAAACAGAGATATAGCTGAATTGATTCTGAATAATTGCTTGCTGTCGCTTGACCAAATTGTAGATAAGCTTATTGATTACATATCGCAACAGGGATTCACCATAGTCCGCACAATATTGATATTGATTGCGTGTTCATTTCTTGTCATCATCGCGGCCAGCCTCCGGGGAGGACCAGTATTCCTTCGACATGCATGTTAGCATGGAGGAGGAGGAGGAAGACGAGGACGACGACGGGGACGATGACGAGGATGAGAGGCGGAGGAGGCTGCTGCAGCTGCATCACGACGAGAGGGAGGATGAGCTCGGGGTGATTGGCGACGACAGCGAGGATTACCCTGGGTCTCGGATGCCGACCCCTCCCTCGTCTGCCGGCCTGCACCCGACCAACACTAGCAACAGTCCCAGCAGCTGCATTCTCTCACAGCTGGATTCTAACCAGGACTACGACGCACTGCCCTCAGGTACCCCACACCCTGGCCATGACGAGCCCGTCTACTACATTGGCAGCGGCGAGGCGCACGGCCTACCCACAGCCAAGCACGGCGACGGGCTCTTGCAACGCCTGGCCATCCGCGCCATCCACCTCTACGCGTCCGACACCGACGTCGACACGAACCCGTCGTCGAGCCTGGATGATAGCAGCAGCTTCGGGCCGGAGCATACCGGACGAGAGGTGCGACTTCTCATCACGGACAGCGAGCCGCTGCTCAGGGTAATCGACCACAACACGGGGGCCAAGCTGCTCTCGCTCAACTGGCACGGAGTCAATAAGGTGTTTCTCACGCCGGCCTGTGGGGAACAGATCATTGTGATTTCAGTCGGGTCGCCCATCTCTACGAGTGGGGCCACGCAGTTGCAGCACGATGTCGACTTTGTCTTTTTTGCCTGCTCCTCCAGACGACAGGTAAGATTTCCACCTTTGTTTCCCTCTCACAGTTCAGTCGATGCTTTCCGTCAAACATCATCATGATCATGTCATCCCGTGAATCCTTGAACGTTATCGTATTAAACTTCGAACGTTCCTCCGTATAAATCCTCAAAGCTTTCGGTGCATTGAGTAAGACAGCTTGCCACTTCCGTTGCCATGACAATGACACAGAGAAAATGGTTCTCAGGTCTGTGTAAGATACGTTGCTGATCAGCCAATGCTTCTTCGCAGTGTCTCCGACGCCTCTTGTCGCTTCATCTTATGTTTACCCAAGGGCAAGACCATGCTATCGATATGGCTTGGTGGTGGTTGTAGTAATGATGGTGGTGGTGATGTATGTTTACACGTGTATGTGTGTGTGTGTGTTTAGGGGAGGAGGGGTGGGGTGGGTAAATGGAGCTGAGGTTGTCGTCTGAATGATGTATTTAGGTGTTGCTTTGTGATCTTTTACAGTGGTCTATCTGAGAGGCACTACCCCCTCCCCGGGTATTAAGCGAAGACATTGCCTATTTAACGAACAAATGTGGGACTTGAAGTCTCATTATTTTGACCTACTTATGTCATTGCGTAATCAATGACGTCATCAAGTTGCACTAGCCGTCCCTGAACTCTTTTTTTGTTGTAGATATTTTCTATTGGGGTATTTGACGATGATAGAGAAAGGGGGGGGGGGGGTACCACCCTCCCCTCCCATTCGGATAAGGACATTGCTTCAAACTCTTTCTCATATCTCTTGGATTAACGGGCTTCAAATCGAACCACAATGTGGATAGACCGCAGCCTCACGCCTCCAGAAGGCTTATATTCCGACACTTGGTGGGGACTTCCCAGTGATATCTTTCCACAGTACTACACCAGATACGCTTCTGACTGCATCTCACGTGACATTATAGCATCATTCCTCTGCATTTCAATCATACTCTACAATAATGAACACACACACACACACTCACACACTCTCTCTCTCTCTCCCTCCCCCTCTCCCCCCCCCCCCCCTCTCTCTCTCTCTCTGTCTTTCCACAAATTGCACGTAGGTATTTTAGCATTAGCCGCATTTCAGCTTAAACCGGTCTTTCCTGTACTTACACTGTCGCCAGCACTTCTTTCCTCTATACGTTGTCAGGTTGGGGAGACGAATGCAACGTAGGCTGTATATTGCTCAGGGATTTAGACGGGCATAAGTTGCTTGTAGGCAGCAGCGGGCTGATTCTGGGTAGGGATGGGGAAAAGGGTGAAAATAGGGTATGTGTGTGTGTGTGTGGGGGGTGGGGGGTGGGGGGTGGGGGTGGGGGAGGTGTTCATGTACACGGTGGGTTACTAGTAACTGGCTAACAGTCGGTCAAGTAGAATGAGAAGAAGGTAAAAAGACCTTCGAGGAAGAGGAGAATAACATGAAGGCAAAGCCTTCAACTCACGGATTTGGGTAAACATCTAATAGGAATTGTTTGAATGTGATACCATGTTGATATGTGTTAAATGTGCTGCCATCTTCATGCTATATGCTATTGGATCCACAGCATATTAGAAATAGGTGTGTGTGTGTGTGGGGGGGGGGGGTGGACTTTATCTTGCACCAAACTTACATCTTACGATCGAAGCTGGATGATGAAAATGGACAGGCAAATATTAGTGAATGTTTTCCGCAAGCGAAGCCGCATTGGAACCTCGCTGTTACTTGGGTTTACCTGCGGGTCTCTCTCAGCGATCCTGCTTATTTATGTATTAACCCAGACGCAAATCGGAGAGAAATGTGAACAAAGATTGAAGGAAAGTCGGTATTTCTAGGAATTGAGCCCGATTGGGCGTTATGTTATCAGTGTTTCCCCTCCAACTGTGTGAGGCACTAAATCAATTTGGGACTTTCGATTTTGTGCGCCTGGAGCTGGCGGGGCGCCTATGTGTGTGAAGTTTTGTTCCCTTTTCTTGTTTTCTTCTCAAAGTTAGTGATCTCCATGGAAAGGTAATGAGAGGAATGTGTGTATTTAGCTTATGGGTGAATGAAGAAGAAGGAGGGGGGTTGGGGAGATGTATGGCGGGGAATTCGTGGCGGGGTGGAAAAAGGAGGGGGAGGGTGGTTGCTTAGAGATGTTAGAGATAGACCGACTATCTATGTGCACGTATTTTCTGTGAGTGTATCCAGCGTAACTTCCTGGGCGGAGTTAACACAGAGAAAGAGCGACAGTAAGAGAGAGAGAGAGAAAGAAAGAGAGAGAGAGGGGGGGAAGGGAGAGAAAGAGACAGGGAGACAGACAGAGAGCAGGAGTGAAAGATAAATTGTGCGATAGAAAGAGAAAGAAAAGCAGATACGATACATATAAAGACAGAGACAAAGAGAGCGAGTGAGAGAGAGAGGATGCGAGACAAAGACAGAGATGAAAAATAAGGAGACGAAGAAGAAGAAGAAGAAGAAGACGAAGAAGAAGAAGAAGAAGAAGAAGAAGAAGAAGAAGAAGAAGAAAAAGAAGGAGAAGAAGAAGAAAGAAGAAGAAGAAGAAAAAGAAGAAGAAGAAGGAGAGAAAGAGAGAGAAAAAAAGAATGGAGAGATAGACAGTGAGAGAGAGAGAGAGAAAGACAGATGTATAGAGAGAAGAAACGTTATTAGGAGATGGATGAATGAGAACGACCAACACCGAGACGGATAACATACGTAGTTATGTTAGCCGGGGTGGAACTCAACGGTCGTGAAGTGTTATGGTCGCTCCTAAAGTTTATTTACTCTTTGTCCACGATATCGTATCCGCAATCTTGAGAAGGAGACACTTTCGACGATAAGACGACCTTTCAAAACAACATAATAGTTTTCCTCTCTCTGTCCAACAGAAAACACCTCATCAGAACGTCAGAAACAGTGACCTACCTCCTTAGTTACGATATCACAACGACACGAAATTCAGACAACACGAAATTAGCACATACTTTCGATAGTTAGTCCAAGCAATAAGTATAGCGTGGAATTTTATTGAGGATGTTTGTAATCTATGAATGTATGCATGCTCACTGATTACGTCATAGGGTTAAGGGTGGATGGATGTCGGTCATAGCATTAGCAGCATTTTAATTCACTGTTGCCGTATCGTTTATATTGCTATAAACTCAATACGTTCCCACTTCCCCTTACACACGCAAAGCAAAATACACGATTACACACACAAACACATGCAGATACGTACACACACGCATTCATATACATACTGACAAACGCGGACATACATAAAGACAAACACACACGTACACTCGTTTACGTATACAAACCCCGTACACAAGTTTTGAAGTCAATTTTTGAGGGGTTTACATCGCTCGTTGCTCTCATTAGATAGCTTTGAGTTTTTCACCTCACGTTTCTTCCCAATAATTATACACAGATCCTTATAGTGCAGCATCTTGTGTGGCGCAGTAAAGGTTCAATATGCCGTAGTAGTATGCATGTGCAATAAATTATTCATCAAGTTTGTGATAAAAATGCTGAAAACAATTACTGTTTTAGTCTCTGTACACATCACCGACGCTGGCAGAATAAGACTAGTTGCGTGAGTCACGTATAGGTGACTTTAACGCTTTGACTCCTACATCACCATCTTTCCATAGACTTAACACACAAACCATCGGGTTCCCGTAGGCTTACGGTTAATCCTATTATAAAGGTGGTTGCACAATTCAGTATGTCCAGCCCAGATACACATCTATGCGTTTTAAGAGCATTAAGTCCTTATACGCCGCTGACGTATTGTGTCACGAGTAATACACAGTAATCTCATATAGCAGCTTGGCTTTTGGGTCGTATAGGCTTAAAGGCTTGAATGCCGCATGAATATTCAAGGTGTAAGGTTCTTCTCGAAAGGAGCATGAAGCGTATACTGTCCAGAGGTGTCGGAACGAGGGAAAAATGAGCGTCATCAAAAACGGTTAATGGCCGCTTCTGGAATATTATTATGCACGCGCGCTGCATTTTATTTTGGTCACTTATTCGATATACACGTGCAGAAATGTCAGATGGGACCAACAATGCAAGACGCCTAAGGCATCGTCATCACGCATACATGGACTTTAATGAAAATTCAATTGCGACAGTAAATAGTGACGTCATTGTCGCCTTCAAAGGGATTAACATTTGGAGAGTGTTTTTAGGTCTGCTTTCATTTTCTTGGGGGAATTGATATATAAATATTTTCAATTCAAATAATTTTATTTCTAAAATATTGCATTTGAAATATCATTGTTAATCAAATTGTATAAGTGTATGGATAAACGTTTGTTATGTTTTTATGTAAAACATGATTATAAAGGAAATAAATGTTTCAAATTGAAATCGAATTCCCCAAAATGAAATGAGAACAGACTCTAAGTCAGAACATGCATATAAGTACAATGTGTATTGTTCATAATTGTGTAGTTATATCAGTGTACACCGGACTTAACTCCAGCTTTGATATAGCCTTGTGTGCATTACACATTACGCATTACGTTAGATATATTGAGTTAATACAAAAATGGTGTGGAAAAAGGTTTACTAAGCTCAAATTCATATAATTTCTTTTCCGTGCATATCATTACAATGCCAGGATTATCTAAGCAGTCTAGCGAAGATTCCTTCAAGTAAACCATAAAACATGAGCCCTGGAATTTCTTGCAAAGCATAACCACATCTTACTTTTCATTCGTCCACACTGTCTAGTTCGATATATAACTCTTTGAGTGCAACATGTAACCTTTTCACAGGCAATTCGTACAATTGCTTTATATGAATAGTTCATCTGGCACGCACAGGATTATATCAGTTTTTCCTGGTCTCTAGATGTGCGAATAAACCTCTTTGCGTATGTGAATGTGAACATTCTTCTTCGTCCCGGATGTAATATAAGAAAAATATTCAATCATAACTTAGTAATTGTAGTCGCAGATATTATCATTGCATGGTTATTCAATCTGAATATCGTGTCTATGTGTGCGTATAATCCGGCATAGACAAATTAAAAACAAATCAGCAATACATTGAGACAATTTTTGATAAGCTGTGGAATCACCTTTTTATCACTTCATTCAGTTTGTTTAATAATGTTAGAGGTAAAAATAACGAGCATTTGCCCGCTTTTCCATTTTCTTTCTTCGAATTTACAATTACGAAGTCTTACGTAATTCAGGATAACCGAATGCCTGTGATCATGGTGATTAGAACTAATTTCGAGCTAGTTTTAGATGTAATTTTCTCCTCGATGGTAAACTATCTTTATGATTACATAACGTTTAAATGAATTCTCCATTGTGTAATATATTGCCGTTGGGATGTTTATTTGTTTATTTTGTGTGAGTCTGCCGAGACGAACATCCCCAATGAGAGATGTTCAGTAATACGAACACCTATCACCTTTGCTGTGTGACCATGGCTGATATATGTTCATTCAGTTCGGTATCTTGTACAACAAAAAGAAACTATATATACTTCACAGTCAGACAGAACAAATATTTCGTTTGGCAAGATGATGAATGACAGAAAATGGTGCCCCCTCTGAACGGAATGTGAGTGATTAAAGTGTGCAATTTGAGATATAATGCATTTCTACATTTGAAAATAGCAAGGGTATTGGCAGGGGAAATCAATATTTAGCGCAGAAGAGGAAGGGACGGGGACGGGGTGAAATGAATTAAAGGTTTAAGGGAAAGAGGGAGAGAGGAAAGGAAAAAAATGTAGAAAGATAAACGGAGAATACACAACGTGGAACAGGGAATAGGAAGAAGGAAGAGACAGGGAGAGAGAGAGAGAGAGAGAGGGAGGGAGAAAGAAATAATGTGTATGTGTGTATGTGTGTGTGTGAGAGAGAAAAAAAGAGGTGATGTGTGTGAGAGATAAGGAGAGATAGGGAGGGAGAGAAAGACGGAGATAGAGAAAGAGAGAGGGAGAGAGAGAGAGAGAGAGAGAGAGAGAGAGAGAAGGGGGAGGGGCAGGGAAACAGAAAGGGAGGTGGAGATACTTGACCAACTGAAAGGGTGAACAAATGAAAGAGAGATAGAGAATCATATTTCAGAACAATTACAAAATACGATTTGAGCTTTAGTTTTCGGTATTAAAAAAAATATTTTGACATTAAGATAACTAGAATGATAGTGATGTATGTTGTGAGCTATTCACAAAGTAGTAAAACAGGAAAGGCAATTACGAAGAGAGAACATGGAAAAAAATCGATGCGAGAATCTGACCAGGTAATGATCAAAAAGTTTAGAAGACCTCCTTTAATTACCAAAGTATATCCGACCGGAGCGTATATGGAGGACAGCCCTTACCAACAACTCGGTGAACTGAACTCACATGATAAATTTTGATAGACTGTGTTGACTGTGTTGACCGAAACTGGGCACTTGAACGAGGGGCTATTTACGTCAGTGCTGTAGGAAAAGCAAGCTATAGACGTGTTCGATGCCTATAAGGACACAATGTCTCGCAGTGTGTCAAAACCATGAATGAATAATATTCATATCTTGGGTGTTAATAGAACTGGTGAGTAAGGAGATGAATGAAGTATGAATAAGCCGGGTTTTTTTTCTCACTCTTTCAATCGTAAGCGATATGCTATTGAGTCTCACAAGGTAGTGAAACAATAACCCCGAGAGAAGGGAAGAAGGGGATGACAACATTTTCCCCTTTCTTGTTACAAGACAAACATCTTGGCGGGAATAAGTGGGAAACGTTTCTGAAGGGAGGTAGAGGAGGATAGACGGAGGACGGGGAGGAGGAAGTGGGGAAGAAGATAAATAAACAGAGGAGGGGAATAAGAGGGAGGTGGAGGAGGAAACCTGAGGAATTTGGAGAATATAAGGTGAGGCAGTGGAGGAGGAGGAGGAGGAGGAGGAGGAGGAGGAGGAGGAGGAAGAAGAAATGGGGAAAGATGTAGAAATATATAAGAATGACGTGGTAAAAGAGGAAGAGTAAGAGGGTGAGGAGGAGGAGGAGGAGGAGGAGGAGGAGGAGGAGGAGGAGGAGGAGGAGGAGGAGGAGGGTGAGGAGGAGGAGGAGGAGGATAGACGGAGGAGGAGGAGAAGGAGAGGGAGGAGGAGGAGGAGGAGGAGGAGGAGGAGGAGGAGGAGGAGGGTGAGGAGGAGGAGGAGGAGGATAGACGGAGGAGGAGGAGAAGGAGAGGGAGGAGGAGGAGGAGGAGGAGGAGGAGGAGGAGGAGGAGGAGGAGGGTGAGGAGGGTGAGGAGGAGGAGGAGGAGGAGGAGGAGGAAGAGGAGGAGGAGGAGGAGAAGGAGAGGGAGGAGGAGGAGGAGGAGGAGGAGGAGGAGGAGGAGGAGGAGGAGGAGGAGGAGGAGGAGGGTGAGGAGGAGGAGGAGGAGGAGGAGGAGGAGGAGGGTGAGGAGGAGGAGGGTGAGGAGGAGGAGGAGGAGGAGGAGGAGGAGGAGGAGGAGGGTGAGGAGGAGGAGGAGGAGGAGGGTGAGGAGGAGGAGGAGGAGGAGGAGGAGGAGGAGGAGGAGGAGGAGGAGGAGGAGGGTGAGGAGGAGGAGGAGGAGGAGGGTGAGGAGGAGGAGGAGGAGGAGGAGAGGGAGGAAGAGGAGGAGGAGGAGGAGGAGGAGGAGGAGGAGGAGGAGGAGGAGGAGGAAGAGGAGGAGGAGCAGAAGGAGGAGGAGGAGGAGCAGGAGGAGGAGGAGGAGCAGGAGGAGCAGGAGGAGGTGGAGGAGAAAGAAGAAGATATAAAGGAGGATAATTGGTGGAGTACGGCAGAGAAGAAAAAGATGGTACAGAAATAAGATAATGAAGAAGAGGAGCGTGAGGATGAAGAAGAGAGGAAAGAGCAAGAATAGGAAAGATAGGGAGAGGAAAGAGAGAGGTCTGGAAGAGGATGTTCCCAAGATTGCCACATCTTCCCTACTACTTGGTTATGTGGGTGGAAACAAATCTTCAAAAGCAAAATGACTCCCTTCGGCATGTTAACTCGGCCAGTGCGTAACGTCCTTCTCCGACAGAAATTTGAAACATTTCCTTTGGTCGGAGGAGCACACAATTCAACAGTATTCTCTAAAAGCCAACAAGTCGGACAGCGGACGGAGCGTGTTTCGCTCCAGGCGGCATGGCCAAAAAGAACCCGTCTGTTTCTCCGTCCTTCTCGGCATAAAAAAGGGTAATGAAAACGGGCGGGAAGATGTTCTCCAAACAGGTTTTGTTTTGCCTTCTGGAATAGCAAACCCCATGTTTGTTTTAAAGATCGAATTGTTTTGCATTTTATTGGCGCCTGGAGAGGAGTGTTGCGTCTTAATTAGAAGCAGCTATAGTTCACGATTGTGATGCAAATGGAAACGCTGCGTGCAATGAGAATTGAACGTGCGTTACCGGCATGTTCGTACCATGGTTTTTTTTTATTAGCGGAAGTTTTGGAATAATTCGACGATTTTTTTTTATTTATCGCAGCTCCGGTATTTATTCATTTATTCATCTATTTAATTCACTGGAATACAAGACAACAGTAATAAAACAAATATGAAATGAATGAAGTAGTGAAATAAAAATCCATTGCCAGTGGCTGAGGATTGCCTAAACGAATTTCAATTTGAATCAAGTTACAATCACAAAGACAAATTAACAAACTGTGTAGTAGTTCAGAAAAATAAATTGACATGAAGAAAACAGAACACAGCAGTAACTAGCTTCAGTTACGATCTTATGATTGTGTATGGCTTCGTATGATTCGTGCACATAATATCACACACACAAAACAACAATTGTAATCATAACTGTAACCTAAGTAAAGTCACGATAGCATATTATTATATACAACACATGCCTTGTAATTTTCATGAATATTTCGAGTAAATCGATGTACAAAAAAGGAGATAAATAGTAATCTTTCTCGCATGTGATATTTCTTCGGTGTTGCTAATTTGACAAGTGATATAAGTCTTGCCCTCCATTCTTTCTTTCTTTTTTTGTTCTCAAGGATTCTGTAAATCATTGAAAAAACAGGCGAAGGAGACAACTCTCCAGATTGTGAAATATGAAGCTTAAACAGTGACGTAGAATTCTAACACAGCATACAAATCACACAACTATGTCGTTTGCTCTTGAAACTATATGCTTTCTTTTCAAATGCAACATGACTTTGGAGTTAACTGTGTAATCGTCCATATATTGTTTACAAAATACCATCTTCTCAACAAGTTGACAGACAAGAAATGCACTTGTTCTAATAATAACAATACTAAAGTGATTGAAGCGCTTATATCACGGATTGCACACAGATGTTCAATTCTGAGGCATTTCCTTTAAACAAGATTATACCTCTCGTAATGCAGGAACTATAAAACAAAAACAAAACAGAAGAGGGCACGTGTGTGTGTGTGTGTGGGGGGGGGGGGAGATATCATCACCTTTAAAGTCCACCGATCTACTCTGGTGATGTTTTCTAGCCTAATTAAAGGAAACCGTACGGTGAAGTGATTGATTGAATGACCTCTTTAACTCATTCGAGGCGATTTGTGACATCTTTGAGATGCCGATATGAGTTAACACTGTTCTTAAGATGTTTGGATAACATATTTCTAATAATAATAGACATGCCTGGTCAATACACTATCTTGTAAAGTAGCATAAGCAGAGATATGTAGCATCACTGAAGATTTAATATGAGTTGACAAACATCTCTCCCCTCCTCTCTCAACACTCTTTCTCTCTATCTGTCCCTCCCCTCATTCTCCCCCTCTCTCCATCCTCCTTCTCCTCATAACTGTATACAAACTTCAATTTTTTTATATTTGTTTTCTTTCTCTATCTATCTCTATCTACACTTTTAAAAACTCTATTCGCTTTCTTTCTTTTTTTCTAACTCATATTCTTGTATTGATGTTGGCTGTGTCTATAATTGTTCCCTCCCTCGCCCTTCCATTTTCATCTCTATCTCTCCGTCTTGCATCTTTCACTTATTTTTGTATCAGCGTGTGGGCATAGGTATTCATAATTTAATCCATATTCAACTAGTGAATGTGCTTTCATTGGCTAAACTTTCGTCCTAAAAGTCGACTCTATGGCTGTCACCGCAAAGCTGTAATCAAATTGGCGTTGATCTTAGAATGGGCGTTGAGCTTAGAATGTCACTCGTAAACCAGTCAGGAAAATAGGCTTCCAAGAAAATTACATAAATTAGACAAAAAGGATCCTTCAGGCACGTTTTGAATGAAATATCATCTAGAGGTAGAGAAAAGAACTGACGATCTGTTTTCGTCGCAGCGCGATACAGGCTTTTTGGTCAAGGGCATAACGCCGCTTTCCAAGCAAACGTCTCTTTCACGATTCTAACCGTCAAGAAAAAAATCTATTATTGAAGAAACAAAAGCTCACTCGTGCTGCATTAAGAGGAAAAAATTGAGTTTATGGCGGTCAGTCGATGAGAATATTTTCCTCATTTCTTTTTATGGAAAGTGGGCTCTCATTTCATCTGCCCTCCCTCCAAGATATGGCTCTGAGACGCGAGGATGCCTCGTAAGAAAGCGGGTGACGTACGTGGGCGATGTTTACCCGCCAAAAAGCTCGCATCGACGGGGGTCAATCGTGCAATTCCCGTAGAACCATCGCGTTCCCACAACCCCGTTGGCGATAATTTTTGACAAGAAGGATAGTAATCCTCGAGATTGCCCCCCCCCCACCCCTCACCACCGTTCGAATCATTTCTACCCTTTCCGTGCGCTCTTTCTTTCTATCAGTTTGTAACTTGCTTCGTATCATTTTAGGCGCCGCCATTTACAAGTCTAGCATCCATGTCTTCTTGTTTCATTTTGCGTGTTAAGTTACGGGCACACATTTGTGCGCTTTGTTGGCATTATTGGGCAAAGATCTCACTCGCAAATACATATTATCGCGCAGCTCGCGCACACAGACATACGCACATACATACATGTACATACACATACATACATATCACACGCAGGCACATAAACACACACGTACACACACATACGCACATAAACATACACACACACATTATGCACATATTTAGAAACATGCAGTTGTAAATGTAAAGTTGGATGACGTGTTATAATGTGATATTCAAAGAAAACGAGGACCAAATTTGAAAGAAGAAAATAATGTAACATAATATATAAATCATATCTTGGTGCAATTTCCAGAGAATAGCATTATTGTCTTCATATGATTATCATTGCATCGGGAGAGAAAGCATTCTGAATCTCATAGGAGGGGGGGGGGGACCAAACCCACTTGATTAAAGAGGAAGCGACTGCGCGTTTCATGTCAGAGAGGGATCACACATAATTTGATCATTGATTAGACAATTGGAAGGAGACTGCGGTTCCGCTCATGACATTTGTGATAAGTTGTTTGTTCTTCAAGTTGATTATCTAGATCGATTTGCATTCGCCAGTGAGAAGGAGAACAGTTTGAGTTAAGATTATGCTATTCCATACATCAGGTGATTGTGCAGTGTGTGTGTGTGTGTCCGTGTGTGTATGTGCGTGTGTAGAAGTGTGGATTTATGTGTACTTATGAGTGTGTTGTGCATATATGTGTATGCTTGCGTGTGTTTGTGTTTGTGCGTGTTTGTGTTTGTGTGTGTATGTGTATGTATGCGCATGTGTGCTTGTGTACATGTGTGTTTGTATGTATGTGTGTACATACAAATCTTCTGTGAATTATGTATAGAGCACGTGTGTGTGTTTATCTACCTCGTCTATGGCCGAGAGGATCGAGTCGTGCCGGCGTATACGTATGCAGAGATTGGCTTAATCAGAGAAAGGTCAATTTGCTTACGGAAGAATGACAACTTATCGAGAAAGAAAAAAAAAAAATCTTCCCCCCAAACCTAAGCTACAAGTGGTTTCCGCGTGAGGGAGAAGCCCGTTTAAAGATAACTCAGACGCAAGCCTGACATTTACTGGCATTTTGATTTCAGCATAGAGCGGTGCGACATCGCCGCACGAAAAACAAGAGAACAAAGTTGTTTTTGTAAATTCGGATTTGGTTTTTTTTTGTTTTTGCTGACCGATTATTGTGACAGAGAGATAATGTTGTATTCCATACATGTATATGACCTGAGAAGGTTAGATATGATGATTTTTACTCGTCTCACTTGTTCTGCACATGCAATCTGTTTAGATCATGATTTTAGAAATGGTTTTGAATCGTAGAAGCGCATAGTGGTTTCTTTTGAGTATTATGGTGTTGAATCGTAAGACCATCGTGACTGGATGTGTTGAGAGGGAAAGGGAGAGGGAGAGGGAGAAGGAAAAAGTGGGCTAGAGAAAGAGGGAATGAAAGCAGTAGAGAGGAAAAGCAAGAATGGGAGAGTGAGTGATAGGGAGAAAGATAGGAAAAGGGAGAGAGACATAGAGTGACGGGAGCGAAAAGGAGAGAGAGAGTGAGAGAGAGAGAGAGAAAAGATATCGGAAGATAAAGAGACAGAGAGCGGGTCAATTTGTATATACCCATATGTCTAAGCATGAGATATCCATATGCCGGGAGCAAAGCATAAAAAATGGAACATCGAAATGTCAATATCTTAAAACTCATAAAGTTATACAAAAAATGGGGTGACTACGATAAAATGGATATTACGCTTTTGCACGAGTTTTATTCTCACCTGAAGGGAAACAAGATGGGAGTGAGATAGTCGTCTGCAGCTTGGTTCATAGAGCGCGCACCCCCGGGTGGAAGGAAGTGTGTATGTCGCTGGACAACACGGAAGTTGACGTACGGAATAGTCTTCCTGAGGATATCATTTAGTGAATGCTTTCAAGAACGGACGAGATGGTATTGGAACGAGGAAATCATTGTAGGTCATTTGTTCGTGATTCGTGTGAATTCCGTGGTTCTTTTCGTATTCTATGCAATCTTGTGTCTCATGAAGCACAAAATACTGACATGTGCTTTAAAGTAGCAGGACCATTTTCTATCATTCTATCTATTCTATGTCTATGTTAATGAACTATCCAATTACTCCATCTCTGTGTTACACCTAGCTTATATACTTTGGTTTATCAGTTATCGCATTGTGATATTTGCTTTATTTCAAATGGTTTTCCAAGTTATATGTTATTGCAGGTAAAAAGGTTGGTAGATTATATCATATACATGACATTAAAACGTTCTTCCTATCCTTATATATCCGGCAAATGCATATATCATGATGACAGAACCCTGAAAGAGCGTTGAACTATAGTTTAATATAAAGTAACGTAAATAAACATGTGATTAATGTACATGTAACTATATTACGTAGACCTGTCAAGCTGCATCATTCTGTTCAGTTTCAGTTCAGTTAATTTTTTTTTCAGCATTAAAACATGGATAATGAATTATTGTATATATTACATGAAGAGCAGTGATATATCTACATGGAACACAACATATCGGATTTCACGGCGAATGTAAATTTAAAATACTGATAGTTGAAATCTACTTTCAGTTATTTGATGACATCAATTTAAGAGTTGAAATGAATCTAATTGAAAATTAATTACCAAATTCATTGAGTGTTTGTCTGGATAAAGTGACATTCACAATTTTTTTTCCGCGGCGGCAAAAGAAGGAATGATCTCCAAGCAATCGTTTGTAATAAAATGACAAAGCGGTCTACCGCTTCCCATGCTGATACCAAACCGCCACTAGATGTGTCATTATAGCAAGCCGTCGTGACAATCCCCTCCTTCTGAATGTACCTTAAAGGGAAAGTCCACCTTGAAATTGAGTTGGTTTTAATAAAAGCAGACATGTGAAAAATATAGTGTTTGACGAAATCCGTCAAAGGATAAGAAAGACATGAATTTTAAATAGTTAATTTTGTGACGTCTTTTTATGTTTTTGGTGAAAGAAATCTTTATCATAGAGGTATGTGTGTAAAAACGTGTGTCTAATGATATGTCATGTGCACAGGTAAATGATGCATATACTCAGCAGTACACAGCTTATGCGAGAGAAACTCGTACGTGACATCACAAAAAAAACTTTAAAAATCGTAACTTTCTGATCAATTCATGGTTTTGCTTTTATTTAAAGCAACCTATCTTCAGGGTTGACAATCCCTTTAATCCTGCGTTTCCCTCATGGAAAAGCATGATGGTTGCTTCAGGCTTCAGATCTTTAAATATCAAGGCGGTCAGCCGATTCATCAAAGTGGAGAAATCTTCTGAACGGCCCAATATGCCGTCTCATTGTACCTTATACTCACCTGGATACGACCCGGCTACTCCCACCCCGGCCCGGTCCGGCACTCATCAACCGAGGTGCTCGCTGGTCACGTCTTGAGGGCAGCCTGGGCTATCTATGTCAATGATTAGATAGATGGGCTCGAGAGCAGAGCGATCGGGCGGAGAGCTTTAACCTTCCCCATTCCAATCCCGTACAACTCATATTAACCTACATACATTCATTCATGCCGATGGTAGGGAGACGGTTAAGTCTGGAGCTCTTTGATCGTTTCATGTGCGCCGATCCCCAAACCAAGGCTAATGGCGTAGTTTACGACGCGGTTGAGGAAGTTTCTGGATCATTCGCATTAACTCGCCCAGTCCCACAGGCAAGAAACTGATTTATCATCGGAATTGAGATGCTAGTGCTTGAAACTGAGAGGGTTAAAGGTATAGGGAGTAATAGATGTAGAGATTACGCGCCCCCTGATGATGACAGAGATACTCTGACGTCACCAAGGGTCCCATTCTCATCTTTAGGATCACGCAAAGGAATCATCTCAACATGACATACGATAGTTTTGTTAAAAATCGACCATCCTGGGACCCGTGATGACGTCATAACGGTTCTGTTTAGCCTGACTCCCAGGCTTTGGACATTCCTGATCCAAACTGAAAAATAGAATCTGATATTATATTGTATTATATTGCATATCATATTATATTATATTATATTATATTATATTATATTATATTATATTATATTATATATAAATAAGAAATCGAGAATGATTAGTCTACTGCAGCTAAACCCCTTCAATGAATAGTTTTGTTTGCAAATTCTTATCAGCCTGGAATCAAGGCTGGTTCTGCCATGATCACGGATCCCGTAATCCGTACAACTACTATCCCTTACCTGGCAAGACCAGTCTCAAGTCTGTGGCTTATTGAAACCACGGTATCGGTCTTTCCATGAAAGCCGATCGACGAAAGTCAATATGAACGGATAGCTCCGCGCCACTCGGCAATCTGCAGTTCGGCCGTGTATACAAAGTGGGACGGGATGTAGCTCAATCATATATACGGTGGTGTACAGGATTGTAGGGGATAGGGGCGGGATGAGGGATGGAATGGGGGTGGGGGTGGGGTAGGGAGCGCTTCGTTCCATAGTTATAGGGTTATGTTTTAATGTGCTAAATGGACTACCTCTCGGGTGGGGTGGAGATTATAACATTTCACTCAACATGCTTAACTCAATTTAGCATTGCCGTTTACATACCAAGAAAGGTAGATACCACGGTGTTGGAATGATGTATTACTTTTAATGAGACATATAACACCATCAATTAACCCTGTAAGTCCCAACTCTTAAATGCACCATTTGCTGTCACACACTGAATTTGCCCATGGTAAGGAAACGGTTAGTATTGGGTTAAATGTAACGCAACGTGTACCGAATATAGCACTCACTTTTTAATGCAGTGCCGACTGTAAAAACGATGAAACAAATTGTCGTAGGGACGGGATAAAGTGCGGCAACTTACGACCTACGAAGGCGGAACTTCTGTACCCCCAAATTATCTAAAAAAAAAAAAGGGGGTACCCTTATTCCTCTTACCTCCTTCCACCATCAATACAGCAACACCGCAAAATCAACTCGTGGTGGTTGGTGGTCGGGGAACTGTCCTAAGCTTCCTCTCCTCTGCCGCGGACTCCCAGGCGGGAGCTCTATACGTGAACTTCCCCAAATATACTTAAAAAGAGGCACCCATCCCCCCTCATACCTCAATCATATATGCTCGTAGAAACACGGAAAAATCAACTCTCGGCGGTTGATGGTTGGAGAGATACCCTCATATATCTCCCTCTCTTCTGCCGCAAACTCGCAACCTCACGTGCCTCAGCCTAGACGTTTTTTTTTCTGGGTTACAGCCGTGGTTCCATTCGTGCACGTACTCAACATTATGCGCGACAACGAGTTCAAGTGCGGAGCAGATCCGGTGTCCTCTTAGTAGATGTCAAACATAAAGAATTGGAAGCTGCTTTTTTCTTTTCTTACGATGATAAAAGCTGTAACCGAAGACAGTAATTCGGAAATATATGGCGCCCCTGTAATCATGATAATGGATTACGATCTAACGATGGGAGTAAATGGGTGGAATTTGATACTGTGAGTGAGAATTTCGAGTTAACATACACATGTATGTGGTCTAAAGGTTCGTCGTCGTGCATGGTGGTCGGGTGGATATGTCTGTTGTTGACTTCTAGACGAGGTCGTGGTTCATGCGCTGATGGGAGGAGATCGATTCGCTGCAAACATGAATGGCGTTGTCTAATATAAATGACATCAATGAACGCAAATCCTCGTAGGATCTTACCCTGTACAATCAATTTAACTCAATTCAATTCAAGGCTTATTAAAATCATCTTCGCAGCCAAACGACGAAATAGTGTCATTTTTTGATGTCAAGAAAAATTATCTAAATACAGCATGTAAAATGTTGAACACAAGTATCCTCTTCATGCATGTTTGATAATGTGATAATAATACTGATATGAACACATCTCAACTACAATTAGATTTTTAAAAGGACACTATTAATCATGATTTTCTTTAAATGTATTGTAAATATTTTTTCTACATGATACACAACAATATTATGATAACTCCAGTAAAGTGACAGCAACCTTTACGTTCATCCGTAGATTATTATGCAGTAAACTATAGAAAAAAGTCTGTGGTTTAAATAATGCAATATTCCATTTGACAATTATAAATATGAATTGTAGCAAAGTGATTTTGATTCTCTCTAGAATTCATTATAAGATTTATTGTGAAATGAATGCACAGCAAATTTACGATGATTGCAGCTACGTCACATCAGAATTTAGTCATTTCTGTGACATACACAATTCTCCATTCAGCATGTAGGGGTAAGTTTTCACATAAATGCTCCCCTCAGCGCCTTTCAGATTTCGTTTGCATTCATGTCCGAGTCCGGTCTGATACGCTAGTACGCTAACCCGGAAGCAGACGTGACTGCAGGCAAATGGAGAATGATAAAACACTCCATGCGGGTCCAGCCATCACAAGTGTGAGGTTCAGGACGATCACTTTTGATGTCAAGTTCCATGAATAATGGAAAATGTAGCAAATGAAAGATCAGCAGAAGCTTAATCCAGTTTAATTGCTAAGTGATATTTTCACAAAAGACTTACATTTAGGGTTTATGTTTAAGGTTAAAGGTCAAGTTTAGCATTGGGACTTGGTATTAGGGTAAATGTTAAGCCATGGCGGTTTGGTTGAGGTTTCTGATTCTTAATGGGTAAGTTGCAGGGCTTTGCTCGGGGAAATGGGGGGATTAGACGAAACGGGAGTAGACCACGAAATGTAGCCTACCACTTAGCCATTTATTTCCAGGTCATTAATGATTCGAGGAAATGTTTTCAATCTCTTAGCCTAGGTTCCAGGTAATAGAGCATATTTCTCTTCGATACATTGCTGCAACTTCAACTTAGTCTGATTAGTTAGACTAATTCTTTCTCAGCGGCTTTTTAACAGAGCGAGAATTGAAGGTTACTTTGTCTATGTGACCAGACGTAGTTGTGATAACAATGTCGATTATATCATGAGTCATTGCACTCAGTGTGTTCTGGCAATCTACACCCTTGAACCAAGACTACCAATGCACAAGAGACTTTGCACAGGCAATCTGAAATTCTAATTGGCCGTCTGGGAATAGGCCTATGTGTAAAAAAAACACACACCCCACGCTCATGCACAACATTGCTCGTTCTCATTCTGCTTGTTATTCGAAACGACATAAAAACGCCTATGCTATTATCCCCAGTCACTCGATGCAAACATCGAAGCCTGCAACAATGTGTACCATCTCCACTTCATACACAGATAATTCCTGGCTTGGAAGGGTTCAATCCTCCACGTTCTCTCACACATTACTTAGATCACGCTTCCTTTCTATACTCTATATTTTTTTATAACATGAAGTTAAAGAGGTAACGGGTTGCAGTGGCAGAACTTACAACACTCATAAACATGGCAAAACTGTTCTGACGTCAAAGCGGATCCAGGTCCTATTTGATTTCAACAAACTTTTCAATATGATGTGATTCCTCCTTGCGATTCTGGGTCCTGTCTTGTAAACAATTGCAATTGATCGCAACTTGACTTGCGATTGATGTCACTCGTAACTCAGTTCAAAAGAGATAGGGGATTGGACTTGCGATCGATTCAGTTCAATCGCAACTCTTTATAAGACGGGGCGCTGCTATGAAATTAGAAAAGGACCCGTGGTCACGGTAGAAGACCTCTGTCCAGATTACGGTTCCTGTCATCATGATCACTCCTTGCCCTTCCCTTTAATCAACACCAAATTTGAGTCAGAATTCGCCGTTTAGTATATCTGTGCTTCTCACGCACCGGACCATTTCACTACGCAAACATTTGGGTTCATGCAGCGAGCATTGGTTCTTCGCGGGTGAAAGTGTCATGAGCAATATCGGAGCAAGCGACGGTGCCTGACGAGGAACAATATTGGTTGTCAATCATGATTGTGATATTTACCTGCCTATATCCTGCCATAACCAGCACACGCTCTGTGTGTGTGTGGGATCCGGTGAATAGGACGGAATGAATGACGCTGAGCAATAATAGCTCATGATAATTAGCCAACATCATTCTATTGATCTGGTTTCTCTAATGAACGATATATTGCATCTTTAGAAGCATTGATGACAAATGGCATTATCATGTTATGCCATGATCTCCTGCAGTGCTTTGTGCGTGTGTGATGTCTAAGCGTGTGGATGTATGCGTGGTGCGTATCCCTGCATTTATGTGTATTCATGTGTATACCTATGTCATGAGCAATATCGGAGCAAGCGACGGTGCCTGGCGAGGAACAATATTGGTTGTCAATCATGATTGTGATATATCATGTGTTTATTTGTGTTTGTTTGTTTTTATTTCCGTGAATTAATCATAGTAAGCAACGGGTAATATAGAAATGGAGGGGGTGGAGGGGGGGGGGGGTGTTGGCGTGGGAAGACAAATCTATTCCCGTCTCTGACGTAGGCAATTATCAATAATGCCAGCCTCTGCACATTGCATGTTATTTTGCCCTTTCATTATAATTTTACTTCATGTCACATGCCACGCATTCCAAGAATGGAATGCTATATTCAGAACAGAAATACATATAGAAAAGAACTCAAGCTCACTGAGCTGTGAAATTACATCTCTTCTAAGATAAGTTAGGATATTGTTATCTTCATTAATGTTATTACTTGTTGATTACACCACGCTTTTCCCCATAAGGCTCCAAAGCGCTGACACAAAAGTTAAAGTAAAAGTAAAAGATTATAAATACATGTTAATGTAGAAAAAAATATACAAGCAGTGTTACATACACAGATTGCCCGGAAGGTGTGTTTTCAGATATAAAGCGTTGATGAAAAGTGTCTGCCATTATTTGTGATATATTTAATGCACTGTTTCGTTGTATCTGTAATTGGAAGCCCTCAATATATGCGACAAGTGGTGCAAATATGTTGGAGAAACTGGCCGAGCTACAAAATGTAGTTAATATTCTTATCCTTTAAAGTTACACCAAAATAACACGAATAAGTATTTGGACAATCATATCTGAGTTGCTTCTTTATTTTTTTTGTTAGCACAACAGCATTCAGCAACAGCATTCAGTGTTTGTGGAATTTCAAGTAATTATAATACTCATTCATGTCAAACAGACAATATGGCACAGTGAAGCCTTCTTGATCTTTTCAGTTTCATTTTTTCATCGTTTTTTTTTCAATTTAAACGATCTTTCTTAACTCTTTCTTTGACAGATTCCATATTACCAGAGTGGGAATGTCGTGCATTAGCAGTGCAAACAGGCCTCAATGGTTCATAAAGAGTTATAGAGATAACAAGAAGCCAACGAAACTAGTCATACGGCTGCACAGCCTTCTTGAGACAGAATATTGATTATCTGACTAGGAAGAACTTACGTTAAAAGATAAAAAGAGTACTCTGTTCAATGTCAGGCGTAAAAGATGGGGGAAATATTAACCGCGTGTTTTTTTTTTATGTAATGCACGCTCGCTTCATCGGCGCGTATGGGAGAGGCATCAGTGAAAATGTGCAAAAGACGTTCGCTCGTATTTCCTTTCCTCTCGCTGGCAGCCTCAAGGAGAAGGTTAAGTCGGAAGATGAACTCCGTAGCTGGCATGCACGTCCCCGTCTTCCCAGTCGCTTCCATTGTCTCCAAGCTTTTGTGGGGATGTGATAAAATGTGGTCGTAATCAGAAGAATCTGGGCGATTTAGCGATCTCCCCCCTCCCCCCAGGGAGGTGGTCTAATGAGTGACGAGAGCTGAAGAGTATGTGTGTACCCCCCCCCCCCCCTTCCACCATAACCGCGTCACGTACCCGGTAGAAATGACGATGTATTGTGCTTATTAAACGAGCTACCATGTAAGGTTTCTTGATTTCTTTTCCGGAGCGGGCTGTTTAAAATATATATCGTTTTACGTGGAAATCATCTAGATGATACATGCCCCTTCCTTTATAAACATACTGTGATCTACCATGCTTAAACAACAACGACACATGTCAAAAGCTGTAGACATGGTTGTAGTTATGGAACACACTATCGTTGACATTTTTAAGCTAAAGTTACTCGTATTAGAGTACAATAAATCAATTTAGTTGCATTGGAAAATTGGTAGAAATGCATCCGAATGTGATAAGGGGGAGAATCATAATTGTTATCATTGTTATTATTATTGTCGTTGTTATAATTTCAAATAATCAGTGCTAATTTAATCTTTTTGATTTGTTATTTTTAGGGGGAGGTAGCCCTTTTTTTTTTAGTTACTTATGAGAATCAATATCAGTATATCTACATCTACCGTAGATCCCAGATCCCATAACACTTCTCTTTACTTTAAATATATACCTGTAGGTTGTTCTGTGCTTCAAATCATGAGTGACTATAGTATAAACGGAAGAGAAAGAGGAAAGGAAATGGAGAGAATGAGAGAGAGAGAGAGGGAGAGAGTCATGATGACAAGTGAGGAACAAGATAATAAAAAAAAGGCGAGAAAGAGAGATATAATACAGACAGGAGAATTTCGCCGAGACCTCATGAGGAAGAAAAAAAGGGCAAGAGGAAGCAAGACATAAGGAGTTCAAGGAGATATAAAGAGAAGGGGGAGAGGGAAAGAAAGAGAGTAAGAGCGAGAGAGAGAGAGAGAGAGAGAGAGAGAGAGAGATGGGGGGGGGGCAGGGGAAAGAGAAGGTGAGATAAGAGAAAAACAAAGAGTGAAAGAATATGAGATTCCATTGACCTTCTGAGTTGGTGAATTAAAGTCGAGTTGTTCGTCACGTGGAAAACAAAGTAAATCAGTGAGGCGGTCATTGCATTGACGTAGCCGAACCTTGCCCGGGGAGTGGGGTCCCTCACAGCTACCATCTCGCTGCTAGGACATAATGACGTTATTGTAGTAATGACCTACCAGTCAATGCGTTCTACACGGGGTAAATTGTTTTATTGCCCCCAGCTGAAATGAAATAGCTGCGTTGATTATGATAAATGCTCAAAGATATCACGGGGGTCGTATTACAACACCCGCTGTCATACTGTTTACCGCGGTCACAGTCCACCTTTCCTTTGTCTGTTTGTTTGTTTTCATTTAGTTCCACATATTCGTCTCTTCTCTCTATCAGAGCTACTATTATTATTCTAATCACCACCACCACCACCACCACCACTACTACCACTACTACTACTACTACTACTACTACTACTACTACTACTACTACTACTACTACTAATACTACACACTAAGAAATTAGGGTTCAAAATTGAACCTCCAGGCGTGATACAATAGCAAAATTTGCACCCTCGTCGAGGGTGCAATTTTGAACCCTCTGATGGGGGTGCATTATTGCACCCCTTGCGTACTATTGAACCCTCATAGGTTCAAAACTGCACCCCTACGGATTGAATTTCAAAGAAAGCGGGTTCAATTCAACATCCATAGGGTTCAAATTTGCACCCTTAAACGTATATTTTTGCACCTTTGGGGATTCATTTTCAACCAAACCCAACCCTACAGTGTGCATAATTTAACATTTCAGGGTTTATTTCTGAATTCCATACCCAGGTAAAAAAAAGTGGTAAAAAAACAAAGACCTTTTGGAAACTTGATAGTATTCATTTGATTTAAACACACATGGATAAAAACGCACACACAACCCTAAACCCTACCTACCCTACACAACCCTAACCCTATATTAATCCTATCCTTTCTTATCCTACCCTACTCCGTACAGAAAGGTTCAAAATTGAACCTTCCTGGAAATTGAACCCTGGTTCGCACGAAGTAAACCCGCAGAGGTGGAATATTCAACCCCTGTCGAGATTGGGGTGCTAAGCGCAAAATTGAACCTTAAACTGCACCTTTATTTCTTAGTGTGTACTACTACGACTAAGACTACTACTACTCAGACTACTACTACTACTACTACTACTACTACTACTACGACTACTACTACGACTACTACTAATACTACTACTACTACTACGACGACTACTACTACTACTACTTCTGCTACTACGACTACTACTATGACTTCTACTACTACTGCTACGACCACTACTACGACTGGTACGACTACTACTACTACTACTACTACGACTACTAATACTACTACTACGACTACTACTACCACTACGACGACGACTACATACTACTACTACTACGACTACAACAACAACTACTACTACAACAACTACTGCTACTACTATCACTACTACTACTACGACGACTTCTACTGCTACCACTACTACTACTACTACTACTACTACTACTACTACTACTACTACTACTACTACCACTACTACCACTACTACTACCACTTCTACTACTACTGCTACTACTACTACTACTTCTGCTACTCCTCCTCCTCCTCCTCCTCCTCCTACTTCTACTACTACTACTACTACTACTACTACTACTACTACTACTACTACTCCTACTATTATTTCTTATTTTACTACTTCTAATGATAACCGTAGTTCTTCTTGTATAAACGAACCTTTATCTTGCATGTTAGAAAAAGCACATAGCCAGGAAGAGGAAGAGGAAGAGGGGTAGGGTTGAGTCCCAAACACCTTTGCCCGTATTTTTTGCCTCTCCTCCTCACAATGTTGTCTAGTTCACATCATTATCATTGATATATTTCGAAGAATACATTGCCTATGTTAAAGCACTCCTGGCACAGGGACGGTGGATAATTGGAATAAATGGATAATGGAAATTTCTCGAGAGATTGAAAACATAAAATAGATAAAAACGATAAATGGATTCCATTATCATCAAGATTGTCAGTTCATCATTCGAATGGATGGATTTAAGCTCCCTCTCTCTCGCAATAAGCTTTTAGACATAAATCTTTGAATTCATTGTCAAAGAAGTATCCTATACGAAGCTGCATGTGTTACTACTCTCACACGACACATGAAATCTGTTTGAGCCACTGTTGCATATTGGCACAAACAATACAAACACAGTCTATTAACCAGCAGTGTGGCTGATGCACAGAGAGCTAAGGAGCGAGAGAACAGAAATGTGTATTGCTCTGCTTGGCAATGAAAGACCTCTCATACCAACATTCATTCGAAGCTCAGCAGTGCGCATGTCTGACATGGTGTGACAATCAAAACAAATCCTGAAAATGTATATATGCTAATATGAAGATGCGTGTGTAAATGTTATTCAATGGATATGTATCTCTTGATTCTCGTGAATACAAACGTACTGCTAACATACTGTACAGTACACACAACAGTGTATTGCTATCAAGCCGCAAGTTAAACTTCGTTTCATCGCGCTTCGCCACGCAGCCCTCATATTAGTGGAAGGAACAGTTACATATTTTTGAATGGAAGTATGTTTCCGTTTGTTGTGGAATCCAAATATGATTTGGATTCTATTGCCGGCAGCTATGATATCTTCTGCGCAACCTTATATTGTAAATCAGGCATTTGGGCCCTAAAAGACACTACTATTTAAAAGTTGATAAAACTTGAATGAATAAATAAGTGAACAAAAATAATTTTTCCCATTCACTTCTAACTTGACAATGTACCTCAACGAAACAACAAACACCCCAATTCACATTCATTTTGTCTCTGATTAAGTTAGGAATAGAGTGAAAAAATCTTCCAAATTGGGGGTGAATAAACAAAATGATAGAGGGGTAATGAAAGAACATACATGGAGGAAGATCCTTCTATAATTTGATATTCTTAACTTCACCCGCTATGCCTCCGCGTCTCAACTCAAGCCCTATGTCAACCTAAGCGCATTAACAACACATCGGGGACAGATCCTATATTTTTGATCGACTTTTCATTATCCGAATTCATTGGATATGGGCATAATTTTCCTCGCGCCTTCACATTTTATTATCCTCTCTCTTGTCTTCAATCTCCTTCTCCCTCATATGTTTCTCTCTCTCTCTCTCTCTGTCCCCCCCCTCTCTCTCTCTCTCTGTCCCCCCCCCCCCTCTCTCTCTCTCTGTCCCCCACTCTCTCCACTCCTCTCTGCGTTCATTTTTCCCCCTTTCTCACTCACACATTCTCTATTGTTCACTCGTTCTCTCCCCCTCTCTCTATCTCTCTTTCTCTCTGCATCTTTCTTTGTATAATGTTACTTCTCCCTCTCCCACAATTGCCCAATCTCCCTCTATTCTCTGACACATCCTCCTCCTATGTATCTATCTCTCCTCCCATCTCTCTCTCTCTCCCCCTCTCTCTCTCTCTCTCTCTCTCTCTTTCGCTCTCTCTCTCTCTCTGTCTCTCACACACCCCATCTCTCTTTCTCTCTCACCCCATCTCTCCCTCTCTCTCTCTCTCTCTCTTTCTCCTCCTTCTAAATGTTAAGTATATGGGCGGCTCCCATATCGCGTGGAAATAAATATATCTATGACCATTACCGTCCCCTGATAGCGGGAATTTGGCGCTCATCCATTGTAGCAATGTTGGAAGCCTTTCCTCGAGGGAGAAAGAAGGGTCTCCATCCTCTGTCTCCGCTTTTATTCATTATTTTAATCACATCAGTAAGGGATGCATGCGCGGAATCTTTATACGGTTCGACACGAGTAGGATTACGAGATTAGCCGCGAGTCGAGGACGGCGTGGCCCTGATATTATTTAGGAAGAGCCTGGTCTGCAGAAGGTGTTAGCTCCATTATCATGACTTAACAGTTTTATGAATTTGTGCTGGCGCTTTTGGAAAGACGATTTCATAGGGCGCGATATTTTATTCGTGCTTTTATAAGTTTGGTTGAAGATGAAGTAGCCTAGGTCCTAGGTTATGGTGTCTGCTTCTGTTCAAACCACAACTAGCTTACTTAACTTTACGTCTTCTTGTTTGGAGAAAGAGAGTAAAGATGACTGGATATTACTAGCATATGTGTCCATACTTCGTCAAGAGAGCAGTATGTAGTCTACTGTACGTGTCCGTACGCGCAGTGTGTCCACGCACTTCACAGCGTAGAACTAAAATCTGACGCTTCCAAACTGTCGGGTGTGCAGATACTAATAACTCAATTGAGATGGAAAATAGACCTGCCACCTTTTAGAAATGAGAGCTTCGTGTGGACGTCTCGATGGATGGCTGTTTTCAGGTTTTGGGGCGTAGGACGAGGGGGACGTGGATTGGGGGTCGTGGAGGGGGTGTGCAAGGACGAGGGCAGAGTAAGCCGCACTATGGATGGACGTGAAACTTCGGGGGGGGGGGGGCGGCTAGATTGCACGACGTGGCGGAATCACGGCCGCGTTTCTTATATACAAGTTAACAACGATGATTAAGAAAAGGGGGGGGGGGGCTAGATTGCATGACGTGGCGGAATCACGTCTGCGTTTCTTATGTAATACATGTTAACAACTATTATTACACAAACAAGGTGTTGTTAATGATGATGATGATAATGATGATGATTACGAAGAAGAGATATAAGAAGTAGATGGAAATAAAAGTTAAAGTAAAAGAAAGTAAAAGAAATACGGAATTCAAAACAACAGCAATTGTAAAGAGAAAAACTGAGACGAGAAATCAGTAGAAATAGAAAGAGAAGAGAAAGGACAAGATTAAGGAGAGGAGGAGAACAATACGATGAAAACAACGTCGAAGAAGGAGAAGACAACGAATTTAAAAAGATGACGACGACGAAGAAGAAGATATAAGAGACGAAGAAGGAGGTGCAATAAGAGATGAAAGGAGAAGGAAAAGGTAGGGGGGGGGGTGGTAACGGTGGTAAAGGTGGGATGTGGGATGTGGGATATGCCTAATGGGATATGGATATGTACAAGATGTTATGGTTTCTGTTATGATTAATCATTAGATGTGTGTATGTGTCTGTGTGTCTTTTTGCGTTGTTGCACTGGAGGGGTGCATATGAAAAGATGACAGAGTGGGCGTCTTTCGTGTCAGAAAGAGTCTGAAGTTACATACATGACGGTAAATGCGCAGAGGGTAACTTCATTTATAGGTCAATCGTGTTGTTTGTGCACATTGGATGAAGGTGCGTATAAGGACAACGTGGTTAAACCTGTAGATACGCATAATATTGATGTAGGAACAGATGCGAGGGGGTAATGGTGTGTGTGTGTGTGTGGGGGGGGGGAGGGGTGGCGGTAAGAGTTGGTGACATATGACAATGGAATATAACATCATACGAATACAGGTCAAGTGTGTAATAGCAAGGGTGGATCGTTTGTGTAGGATAGACAATTTGCATTCTTATTAGGATATGAGGAAATGGGTCGAACTTGGAAAGGAGGCGGGGGGGGGGGGGGGGAGTTCTTATACGGAGAGAGGGTGCTCATGGGCTCATGATAACTAAATCTGGAAAAGCCCTAATTTGCCTATGAATCTAAATGGTTATTTAAATCCAATTCCTCTCAATTACAAAGTCAGATGTGATTGAAATATCTCTGCTTTTTCGTAATCCTCAGCGAATAAAATCAAATCAAGCGCGCCTGTCAATATTTATGGAACACGTACATTTATTATTCATGGCCAATTGCGATCTAAATATCTCCGATATGCCTACCTCATTTAGAACACTTCGAAATGCATGTGCTTTTTCTGAGATCGCTTCATCTTGGAACGACTCAATGTCGAGGGAAAAAATGATGATCTCAGTTAAGCGTACTTTACTGAAAGAGATTCCTGAAATAGATGTATTGATTTATTTCAACGGCGCTTTATTCAACTACGGTAGTCATTTTAGTCTCAAAGGCTGTTATCCAAAGCAGCCCTGGGAATTACTACTGTAGTTTGTACGAATTATATATCAAGGAATAACTGAAGATATATGATTTCAAATGTGTACAAAGAAAATGTTGTCGCGGAAAATTTTGTGGCGGAGAAAAGGAGGGAAAGAGAGAAGAAGATTTGGGCGTCATAAAGAGAGTAAATTTTATATCGGCATCTTTTTTTCTCATCAGCTCTCATCAGATATTACGATGCAACGATTCCCACGGTCAAAGAAATAAAAAGCCTACTTGGTGCCGCCGTTTTCGTCCGTAGATAGCTGAGTGGACAGGTTTATAATTTATATTCACCATCTTGTTTGGCTAGTGGGCTTGCTGTTATTTCTGCTTAAACATGCTATGCATATACGCGTATATATATATGTGCGTATGTGTGTATGCATGCGTGCGTGTGTGTGTTTATCTGCATATTGGAGAACACTATTCGCAGCAGTTGTCGATTGTCAATAGCACTTAGGAAAGCCGACATTACACCCCAAGGGGGTGAATGTCAACTACCTCCTTAATCCCTTCAGCAATCTCGTCATTTTGAGAGAAAATATGCGCTCTATAGCCACTCCGCGTCTTCAGTGATTGGAATACACAAGTTTCTTCACAGGTTTTGACTCAGGGTGACAGTAACATCATAAGTCCTGTAATTCATTATAGATTTGAAGATTCAAGAATCAAGATTCAATTCATTCATTGCACAAAAAACAACAAGAACAAAAATGCATACATTTTACGGATAATGGTAGAAAGCTTCAACATAGGACCCTAATTTATTTTCTTTATATAGCAAACCCATCAACCATGTCAACGGTTTGTGCATTTCTTATTAGGACAATAAAAATGACGTGCGTTAGTGCTTCGACAAAATCACGATTGACTGATTAATTCTTTGATTAATTAACTAATTGATTGATTAGAAATGTATTTAATCACATTCTGCTTCAGAACACTTTTTCCTCAATATATTACAATAAATCTCGTCAGGATTCGATTATGTATAATTACTGTATTAAACTGAAGAAGTACAACGTAATTTCAACACATAAAGTTGTAATGACATGCGATAAGCAAGATCAATATGTTTGAAGATGAGATGATAATGATGACACTTAAAGCTTTTCTGTATTAAGAAGTGATATATTATAGTGCTATATAGTATTTTACTAGTGTAACAGGACGTAGTGTGGTGTTCGTATGTGTGTGTGTTCATTTCGTGTGCGTGCATGCGCACACATAAATCTCTCAGTACTAATACACGGTGTACAATGTTGTGTAGATGCCTGTATCGGTCGCCATGTTAACAAGGTGTAATATGACCTAATTTGACTTACGTCTGGTCATGTTATAGCTCGTCTCACTTCAACGATACTAGCTGAAAGATCCTAGCGAAAGCACGTGGTATTAAAAGCGACACACTGCACCCGGCATAATAAAAAAGCCCACGGCAGGTGACACGATTGTGCCACGATTCTGCAGTTATACGGGCCCACGACTGAAAATATGACGTCACCTTCTTTCATAAACTCCTTGACCGGGTCCTGTGATTCGGCCAGTCGCAGAGTCGTACGACTGATAGGAATGTGTGTCTGCAGTGGATTTTATGGAGAGTTGATTGGGAAGCTGACCCATGTTCTGAAAGCATGTGATGATTGCATCGGAAGATGAAATAATCAGATTTAGTTCGTGATATGTCCCTTTTTTTGTTCCTCCACTCAATTATCTTTCCTTGGTAAAGTGTAATGCTGGATTTCCTTTCTTCTGGAGTTCTGCCTTTTTGTTGCTAATGATAAGTGATTGTAAACAAGCTTCCATATTACAACCGCGCTAGCCTTCACGGACGCAAGTAGATTCGTAACAGTTCCATCGATAATCAATATAATCATAAAATATATCATATCAGCCCGCCCACCTACGTATCATTTATCTTCAAGAAGATCAGTTTCAAAATGGATAGAAATACACTCATAAGTCGTCATTTCTAAAAAAAAAACTGTTGCAGCGTTAAGGGTATATGACCTCTCTCTCTCTCTCTCTCTCTCTCTCTCTCTCTCTCTCTCTCTCTTTGTCTCTCTCTCTCTCTCTCTCTCTCTCTCCCTCTCTCTATTTCTCTCTCTTTAACCCTCTCTCTTCAAAGCACTGTTGCCTAAGGAGGGGGGGGGGATGTGCTCTTTGATCACGATGACGTCAATGTATTGTTATTCACCGCGGTACATCGTATAATAACACTACATAGATGCCCTTTTCAAAACTCTGCCTGATCGCTGTTGATGTCGAGTTGGTGCATCGGGCAAGTTGTAAATACATGGTCGTTGCTGTAGGGGCTGAGGGTGTGACAGCCCCCTCCCTGGGGTGACCATCGTTTATTGACAATTATTTACTGGTCGGCAGGTGGTGGCACAATACGTTTATTTCGTTTGAAAAAACATGAAGATAAATTGTTCTCCTTGTTCTTCTTCTCCTGACCAGAAACAAAGCAAGAGAGGGAGAGAGAGAATGGATAGGAAGAATGATGTTATGAATACGTTAGATGAAGAAATAGAATTAGAGATAGATAGATAAACAAACTTATTCAAAATATGTTCAAATCAAACATATAAGGACTAAGGAGAAATTGAAAAACAAGGAGAAAGAGGGAGAGGGAGGGGAGAGAGGTGGGGGTAGAGGGAGAGATAGAGAGAGAAGGAGACAGAGAGAGGGAGAGGGAGAGAGAGAAAGAGAGTGAGGGAGAGAGAAAGAGAGAGAGAGAGAAAGAGATAGAGAGAAAGAGAGAGAGAGAGAGAGAAAGAGAGAGAGAGGGAGATAGAGAGAGAGAAAGAAAGAGAAGGAGAGAGAGAGAGAGAAAGAGCAATTAATCGAAGGAGGGGGATGTATGTAGACGCATTATAAAGAGTGGAAAGGGTAATTCAGTGAATGTCGAAGGGGAGCAAGATAATAATTTCTGACGTAGCGCAAAGGAAGTTAAAAAGAGCTACAGATTCTTACTTAACATGCTAAAATATGATATGATTCTTTTGAAGGTCTAAAATATTAAGGTGTATAAATAGAAGGCAACACTATTTGAAATGTGTTAGAAATGAACAACTCATTTTGAGAATATAGGTCATGATTATTTACATTATAGTGGAATTATAATGACAGTTTCATTTGAAGTTATATTTACGCTGGGTCCTCTTAATTTTTTGTCTACTACACATTGGTACACGCAGACTGTTGTACTGGTGACATTATTGTTGAGTTTGCGATTGGAATTATTCCTTCGGGATAGTTTTTATCACATAGTCGACAGTGGAACCCTATAAACTTTGTGAATATTTATGAATATGTAGACAGTAAGGAGGTATCATTGCTAATTTCACATTGTGTTTGCATTTTAAAAGGAAGCTGAAAATGAGACGACAGCATACTGACAAACACGCTTTGTGTAGATATTATGTCTCTGTTTAGTTTCAGATTTCACGAAATAGACCTTAAGCTGTTTGTGTGGTCCATGTAACCTTTTTCAACATTTGGTTTTGTTTCTACAAGCATTTTGTCACTAAATAATGCACACAAATCCCATTGAGAAGCGCTTTATCTGGTACAGGAGCGGTTAAGAAGCACAACCTGACAGAATGTGGTTGACTGCTTGGTCTAGCTTGGCGTCTTTTCTCGTCTCTCATTCCTGCGTGGTGGTGAATTGCGGGTATGATTACCGTTGCTCGGTATCCTGGAAACAAGTGGTTTGCATTGGAGACGCGAATCGATTCTTCGAGGTTCCTTCTGCGTACATGTCACCTAAGTTGAAGGCACAGTGGAGCAGCATTGGCTAAAATCGGTCATGAAGGTTTGTCTTATTTTGATTTGAAGTGACGGGAGTTAACGATTCCTTTTGCGCTGAAAATGGCCAACGACTGATTCTGTCCACATGCTCTTTGGAATTGGTGACCATGTTGTGCTGAAGACGTTAGGTAGTGTATTGGCACACAGAAACACACAGAAACACGCACACATAGAAACATTTACGCATACACTCGTATGCACATACTCCCATACATGTGTAGACCCATACACGCATTCATCCACACATCACTTTCTTCAAGCTTTAGCAAGGAACATGATATACTTGCATTTCTTCAAATCACAAAATAAAAAATATACGTATCTCATATACATCTGATATGGCTTGTACTTCTTCTGAAGATCACCAATTTTGCCTGGTCAACAACTTTGCGTGTCAGAAGTCGTGCATCTTCTTGTTCCTCTTATGGACTTCGCTGGCCAGATTCTGATCACAGTTCTCGACGGCAGTCAAGGTGACAGATTCTCTTACGGTCGTTGCTCCAAGACAGTAGGTCAACACACAGAAAGCACGAGGGACACAGAAGTGGGGTGGGAAGTGCACAACAGAACTCGACTCAGCAAACACTGAGTATAAATCTCCCATTTCATTGCATCTCCGTCTGTCTGTCTGTCTGTCCGTCCGTCCGTCCGTCTGCCTTTCCGCCGTCTTCTGGTCGTGCTTGACTTTTCTCCGCCTTGTTCTCTAAATATATATTTGCTCTTCACCTCTGTTTTCTATTTTACCTCCTTCTTGACCTTTTCTATTTGGGTTTTTCTTATGTCGTAAGACACTCCCGCCTGTTCCTCCCATCCACGTAGCTCGCATCTCGTTCCCTCTTGTCTACGTACTTGTGTGAGCGCCTAATTATTTATCCAGCACTTTCTTATTTACTTTAATGTCAATCGCCTGTGCTATATATGTTCCTCCCTCCGTCTAGCCCTTCGCCTTACGTCTCTCGTCTCCATTCCACAGCCACTCTGGGTTTTAGGGTCATCACAGTTCCCAGACGTACACCGTGTTTCGTCTTCGTGTCTGTCTTAAATTCTGCTCGTCTCCGCCCTCCTCCCACTCCTTCTTCTCCCCTTTCCTTCTTCCTCGCATTGATTTGTGAAATATTCGTGTCTTCGTGTTCCCTCTCTATCTTACAGCGCCACCTTTCATATGTTCATTTCACCCGCTTCAATATTCGGTAGAGCGGGCATGACGGGTGAGACGGCATTCGGCGTATTAAACTCATTCTCAAGGATTACCTCTTTTAGCTCGCCTGCTCGATTCCTCCATTCTGTCTGCTGTGTTTCAGTCATCTCCCTTCCTTCGTTTCCCTCTCCCCGCCCCTCCTTCTTAACCCAATTCATGTGTTCCATATTTCAGAATCATTTGACGTCGCGACATCGAAAGCACAACCTATGTATTATGTTTTGTATCTCATGTTCGATATATAATTCATTCTTCGTATCTGCCGTAGGCTTTCCTTCGTCGCCCTCAACCACCATACTCACCATATAGCATTGTCTCTCTTTCTTCGAATTCCTGATTTAGTTTCCACCGCATGACAACTCTACGGGAAGCGCAATTCATTCAAGCCTCAGTAGACGCCCAAGACTCATTTTGTCGTATAATGGCATTTCCTTTACCAATTGTGTAGTAAAAATTCCTACCATTCACATTTCTCAATAATTACAGATGTATGACTATAACCTTTATAACTACATCCTTTATATGGCCAAAGTGGGATCTTTTCGGTTCACCTTAGCGTAATATTGGATAACGTTTTATTGATTTCTTCGGGAATGTTGATAGCGCTGCCGACAAAGCGGAGTTCATTTGAAAAGCTTATTATGTTATCATTTCCTTTATTATTCTCACTCTCTCAGCTGTACGTATTTTTTCGAACAAAGGCTAGATGCCCAATCAAGCTCTCCAATGCTCACCTGATTATGATTTGACTGGGTAGGATCATATTCACACACATCACTCTATGTCAGAAGCTAAAATTTCATCCTTTTTGTCATCCCCATTTCAATTTGACCTATTACACCTTTTTCTTCTTTGATTCTTCTCAAACCCATTATTTCTTCTAAACACCTTACCAGCACCTTTGCTTTCCACAATATTTGAAAAAGTTGCATGGAAGCTTAGCAGCCTGTTCACCTGAATAACTCCCCCGCAGTCCCCCGCAGGTGACGCTGTAATTCACCGTCCCCTGATCCTTGAGATATACCATCTCCACCCCTGCTTTTTTAATGGAGGTGCGGCGGGGGTCGGGGGGATGGACCCTATCCCTTCACATCCAAATGCGTTCCTCTATTGAATTTTTCACCGAGTGGTGCATATTTCGACGTCAGGTCAAATTACAAATGTTTTGACTGTATCAAAGCTAAACCTCTCTTTTATATTCAAACAAATATTACTATTCACCAAAATTAGACTAAGTGATGACATCCCCTTCCCCACCCCCACACTTTAACTTTCCATTTTCTTTAATCCAACACCCGATATATTATGGGCTGTCGAATTGGAAGTTCTGATTGTGCCAAATTTGTTCAAAATGTCCCATATTCAGAATTAGCCCATCATCCCTATTAAGTAATCTGTGATTAATCAAAATCAAAATGTATCAACTCGCTCCTTCTCATCTCCATGTCTCTGTTCATCCGACTGTCCTCATCTCCCTCACGAGATCATCTCCATTCAGACGTCTTCTTTTCTTTATACGTTCATTCCCTCTCTTCATTCCCTTGCTTCTTCCCCGTGTATGTACCCCTTTCCCCCCACCCCAACCCATCTCTAATCCTCATACTTTTTACCCCCTCCCTCAACGTTACAATCTGCCTTTATTCCATTTCGACCGCATGAAAAGTCGTCAGAACGATCAACATGTTCACCTGCATCCACGCCCGGGACTGGGGGACTTCAGCCCCGCGTGACATGCAGAGTTTAATGTACCATGTAAGCGAACTCCCATCGGAATCGATCCGGGGAGCGCTGGCGGGTTAAAGAGAAGCCAAGTGGCTACTGGGCCGACATCGTATACTATTTAGTGCTGCACGCGCCCACATGTGGGAAATTTGGTTAATAAGTTATGTTTCGTACCTTAACGTGTTACTTTATGTGGGTCCTTTTGGATAATAGAAGTAAAATATTATTTGTAATTTGCGATATCATTTTAATTTTGAATGGCTATATCAATATCTTTTTATTTGAAAATTGATCTCTCGTATTGGCCTTTTGTACATCACTCTCATTTATTACACCTGCAACACGAAATATTGTTATTAATGTGTAACAAAATAGAGCAATGCTTTTGACTTCATGTAGAATTCTGGACCTATTGAATGGATAATCAGTTAGATGCGAGAATGTTTTATCACAGAATGAAATTTGGATAACATGTGGTTGGTAAACATAATGAGACAATGATGAGGTGTAGATAAATAATTATTAAGATTTTGATTTAATTCACGAATAACGGAAAATGCCGAGGATTGCGATAAAGTAAACAAATGAGGAGAGAGAGAGAGAGAGAGAGAGAGAGAAGAGGGAAAAGGCCATGTGAAATCAAATTACGAACACCGTGAAAATGAAGGATAAAGTGACTCAATAAGGAGGTCGGTAGGGTTGGAGGGAAAGAAGGGGAGATAAATTAGTAGTGGGATAAGATAAAAAGTGGTGAGAGAGATAGAGAAATGCAGAATATATATCATATCAAATACGATAATAGACGGAACAGGTTGATATAGATAATGGAAGTCGAATCTGGATTCTCTTTTTTTGCACGAACAATTGTTTTTACAACAATAATGCATGATGTAATCATGACAGGTAATTGGTCGGTTATCATATAAGACCTATCGTAATAACCGTTCGAAGCTATTGCGCAACATGTCGTTTGCAATCAACCTGGGTCAGCCTATTCAGGGCAACAGAGGGTCCTTGCCCACGCGTTTTCCCCCTCTAGACACACGGTACACCTTTGCGTGCTGTGATAATAATCTAGAAAGGTGCGTTGACGCAACATTGTACGTCATGTACTTTGGCAAGATGTGTGATACTATGGCAGTTTAACTACAACCTAACAATATCAGTAAGTGTATTTTTGGAAGCACGTAGAACGTGAAATGGACTGATTTGAATATGAAAACGGCAACATCATGGATATCCGTCACGGTTTGCGTTGCATTAGTTGAGTTATATTAGTATTGGTCATACAGAACTGAAAGTATATACTTGAAAAACCCTTAATGTCTAACCCAACACGCTGTAGCCTGATTATGAAGATGGAATGAATGAGATTAAAAAAATCTTATGATAGTCCATGTGCACAGTTCCTACGTTTGTCTTTCGATCCAATTGTTCATGTACGTATGTGCTTCGTGAGATGGTCGGATCAGGGAGGTGTTACGAAGGAGTAGAAACTCGAGCATAATATATGCAAACATCTGTATGGGTTCTAAATCATGCTCATGAATGTCAAAAGAATCCATAATCATGACAATGCTTTGATGTTCCATGTGCCGAGCCGACATTTAGCTGATTGTAAAATTTCTGAAATTTCTTTAATTTCCCATTTATCTGTAGACGTTTTGTTTTTGACAAATTTGTTTGCAAACTTTAAGGAAGTTAACGGCAGATAATGACAGATCCTTTACTCTGCTTTTGTTTCGAAAAGTATTGAGGAATCATTAAAAATCGGACATAAAAGCTATTTGTATTATTTACAAAATTGACCAATTTCTTCACTTTCCGACAACTTGTGCATTTGGGGAATTCAACCACTCTCAAAATGATATATTAAGCTGTGTATTATCATTAACGGCGTTTGTGTGTGTTTGCGTGAAACAGAGATATTTCACTTGAAAAACTTGTTTATTTGCGTTTGCTGATACCTGTTATGCTCATGGAAGTATTAATGCCATTAACAGAACGGGACAAGCGAAATGAGACTGTACATTTCTTTTGTTCTCGCCGTTGCCACACAATCATGTTCATAATTGTTCAAACACCTGAACAGCACCTGTTGAGAACACATAACTTTTCAGCGGCTTGGCACATGGGTTCAAAGGAAGAAAATTGCTTCATATCCTTCCATAACACATCCCTGGTCGGATTCATCGCCAATAACCGAATTAAGGGCATAGATATGAACACCCGGGGGAGTTTTGTAATAATCAAAATCGTCCCGGACAAAGTCACCGCGCAACGGCATGTTCACACCGCAGCGTTTTTGTTTGTGTCACTATCGGTCGTCGTCTGTAGTTCAGTATCCGCTGTCAAAGATATGAAGCGATGAAGTGTGAATGTACAGAATGTTCACTGCATCGTTGGGGGATGAGAAATCATGAGACAATCTCATTTGGAGTGCGGCAGCGATGGCAAGCGGTGGCGTCAAGCAGCGGCGGTTGTGGCGACGACACAGCGGTTCCGTGTGAACGAGCCGCATCCCGACTGTTTAGCGAACTTAATGAAGATTGTACACACGGCTCCCGTGGCGTACAGGTATCGATCAGGCGGGGTTAAGAAGCCGTGCAGGTGCACCTGCGTGATAGACGTGGCGCTCGCGATACATGGCGATCGATAGCTCGCCAACTCTGCCGTGATATGATACGAGAGTCGGCGATATTCGCTGAGCAGCAAAGAGCAAAAAAAAAAGAGATATCTCGAACGAGTTTTTCACGGTCTCTATGGTGTGACGCGGATGAACACGACGGTTCTTTGTTTCCAAATGGATTTACATGCGTGTAATAACGGGAGAGAGAGGGGGTAGGGGTAATAAAGACATTTGTAGAAAGAGAAAAGGAGCGGTGGAGAGAAAGGTAGGGAGACTACTATTACGTGTTTCGCGATTAAAACTTCTTCTGAATATATGTATGTGTACGAAAGAGTGAGTTGGACAAGATCTGTTACACGGTCTTCACCAGACAGTCGTCATTCTAGAACGTTGACAGTACTTAAAATGTTGAACTCTGTCTGTTGTCCCATTCATATATCACATATCATATTGAATTACAACGTGGATAGCCCTTTCGACTTAAGGCTTTTTGTGCGACAAAGGGTGAGACAAAAGTCGACATGTAAGATATGATAGGCATACACATCCATTAGAATTAAAGATATAAAACTACAGATCATTTGGGTATTAAGCAAACGATGTTACTCGGACAATGTCCCATTTCTACATGAACTTGCTCTTAGCGAAGTCTTTTTAAAAAGTAATCTTGTACAGCTTGAAATAAGATTGTTCAGATGCAGCTTTACATGAATTAAGCTTAATACTGCCTTCAGCGGAATATATCCAGTAACGACAAGAATTGGATTACGGACATGATCCATCTCTCTACTGTCTCCTATTATTACTCTCGTTCTCTCTCCCACCCTCTTTCTCTCTTTCTTTGTGTTTGCATGCACGCACTTACTTCTTTCTCTTACCGTCCCCTCTTTTTCTTCTCTCTCATCCTATCATCTCACCACCCTCCACCCCATCTCTCTCTATCTCTTACAACCCTTCTTCAGTCGGATTTTTCCAGATCGGTCCACTGAGATGTCTTACATTATATTATACCCTATCAATTCTCAAATTGGGGTAAATGAATGTCTTTTTGAATTTCCCATTCTCATTTCAGGCTCTTTCACACTTTTCATTATCCATCATGGCTATCCGAGCCCTTTCGAGTACATGAGGAATAACGTCAGAAGCCACATGACTGTATACGTTCGAGTCACTTTCAGATTTGCCTTTCACCCACAGCGCAATTACTCTTCCGTACTGGTCCTCATTAAACTCTGCTTCAGGAGAAGCGACGGATAATGAATAGCCAATCAGCAAGGGAAAAGTAAATTGCAAGCGTTTACGTGCATTACGTGTCACCTCGAGACGATCATGATTCACGTTTGCATTCATCGCGTTTCGGTTCGCCAAACTGAACCTCTTTCCTCATTGTAAGATTACGCATTCAGATAAATGTCGTCATGGACGAGTCGTGACATAGCTCTTTATGTGCAAATGTTGCATTGCAGCATCATTACACACATACAGCCTGTGAAATACAATTTATTTTGCGAGGGAGAGGTTAAAGTTTGAATGACAATGGACACATGATTGCCAGCTAGTTTTATATGAATGTACTCGTCGACATGTGGATTGCGAGTAACACGTGTCTAGCATTCCACACGTTTGTTCTAAACGCCAAGAACTAAGATTAGTCATTGCGATCTGCAGATTTTATCTGCAAGAAAGATTGAAAGATGTGTACGTCTACTTCCTGCGGATACTTCACCTCGCTAGCCTAGAATTCTGCAGGATGATAGTCGCAATGTTATTACAATGCTTGCAGATTACTTGCGGACCACACCACTCTCAAAGTTTTGACATCATGCCAACTAATTGGCTTGCGTTCCACAGCAGTTGGTGCACATCGATAAAACCTCCATCTTAATAATGAAGGCGAATTCTGCTATACATACAGCAATGTCTAGACTGGCTTCAAAGAAACCCCGATTAAAACAAATAAAGATGAATTCCTAGTGGATTTCCCCCTCGAAAACATGTCTGCGGTCTGATAAAACATTGTTATTGATGCGTAGTTATTTATGTGTTAGTTTACATGGAAATATGTCAGATTTGCGGCATTTGCATGAGAGCGTAAAAGTAAGCGTTTTGCTTCTCCCGTGATGTATGGTTCGAGTGATGTCGGAGAGACAGGTAATCCTTCATTGCTGGGGTATGCTTCTTGCGTTCTCTTACATGTTCCCGTGAATTATTGACAGCGATTGACGCCGTGTTTTTACCAGTCATTCCTCCCTGCCATGCCCCGCGGGCTCCGATGCTAGAGTCACATTGCCTTAAATACTTACAAGTATTTTGAGTTATGATATTACAAGGGAAAAAAGATAAACACAATTCTTGCCAGAATCTGTCTCTGCATATATAAAATGCAATTCACCATCGAATCATTTTTCGCTGTTAACACAGACATAAATCGAATAAAGCAGCAATTTGACTGGAACACGAAAGGTTAGCATGGTTAGAAAGGATCATTCTGAGAAATAGATTTATTGACAGAGACATAGTCTTTGACATGCAGACCCTTGGATTGAAAAAACAACTAGTTTTGAATATCATAATATCATCAATCACATCAATGATGTGTACGAGAACATTTCCTGTCAGTTTCTTAACGAAATATGTTGACGTGGATAAATGGAAGATATTACTACAACTTAACGTTGTCCTTTTTAATTGAATATGAATCTAAAAGGTACACTATAAAGCATTATATATATGCATGTATTATTTGAATTCTTTATTAAGTATCCTATTTCATCCACTGCACTTATGTTGTTCTTGTGGTTTAATTATTACCCATGTAAAGCATTTTGACCTGCCATCCGTTTCACATTTTGTGTGCCAAATAAACTGTTTCTCAATGTGATTTGTGTCTATTAGTTCTCAAAATAGGCACATGTGACACACGCATGGATAGAGGGAATACCAGGCACTTCCGTTTGCAATGAGCTATGGATTTCGTGCAATAAAGTCGATATATTAAGAAATTAGAATAATAACTAGCGGTTTTGTCAATTGGAAATATCCATTCCTTCATGTACCAAGAATAGATTTTAACATATAAGGCAAGACTATATAAAAATATCGTTACGCAGTGTGATTTTATTAGACAAATGTTCGTGTATCCTAATACGATTTTATTTTGAGCAAAATTCATTAAAGTTTACTATACACTGGAATATACTTACATTACGTGATGTAAACTTAAAACCATATTGATTGGTAGCTTAAAGTACCTTTTTTTCCTCAATAGAGGAATAGTAATGGTTGGTTTATGCATTCGCGTGAAACGACAGCGGCCATGACACATCACAACTTGACGTGTTCTGTGATTCGGAAAGCTGATTTAATAAAAACGAAGCTAATCATGAGATATGAATATAAATCAAGGTTGTACTAAATACGTCTACAAGGGAGAATTGGTTGTGTGTTATTTCTTAGCTCTTGGTTCACCATTGATGCTTATGCTTATACCTATTACAATTAAATATATGGACGAAATTAACAATTAAAACAAAAAAATAACCTTGATTCTCAGGTAAATCCTTATCCTATTCCCTCATTACCCCCTAATCATGCACACATGCGCGCCTGAGTACACATCCCCTCACACATACACACATACACACAAACAAACACATGATAAGAAGCGACCAGTGAACTATACAGAGACAGATATGATAATCAGAACAGTATTATGTATATAAGGCCGTGTTTCATAATTATCATGTCGACAGGAAAATGCGAATTATGAAGAAAATATTCTAGAATAGAGGTAAAACAGGGAAGAAAGCGAGAGCCCCGCTGATGTATCTTGCCCTAGAGCCACGGGACAAGGATATTGGTTTGGCCGGCGGGGACAGATCGGGGACGCACTTAAGTAGAATTTGAATTAACAAAAGCCGATAACGTGGCGATTTATCTGATGGCTACGGGCGTGATGGGAGAGAGAGTCTTGGTGGCTTGATGCTTTGCCGTCTGCATCTCTGCACAATGATGTGGCACGTAGCCCCCATTACCCCCTCCCCCTGCCTATAATCCCACCTACCCCCTACCCCCCCCCCCCCCACACACACACACTTTCCGACCCATCCTCCCCGCGGCTTTCCATCCCACCCGCATCCGCATCGCGCTTTTGACCACTGCAAGATATATATTTCTTCTTTTACGTGAGATAATTCTAAGTTTTCCTTTTCAGTACTCGACATAGTCTGGGAATTTGCGCAGGAGGTTGACCCCTTCTCACCCCCCCCCCCCCCCCCCCCTTACACACGCGCGCCTTTGTTTTACTGTAGAGATATAAGGTTGACAGAAAGCGAGGACATACTGCCCGGGAAGTGTATCACAGCGTTATAATTCTCACCTTTTTCACTTGATATGTCAGCAAATTAACACTAACTACATTCTTATACGTGATGAGATATAAGAGAGATTACGAGTTCTAACTCCTTGATTTCCCCCCGGACCATTCGTATATGGGAATAATCATATCTAGAAAAAAATATACAAAAAAACCCCATATCGACATGTTTTCTGATAAAAGTCTTCATTTATGAGACAGATTATAAACACGTGAAAAGAATACGTTTGCTACTTGAAAAATATACATGTTGGGCTGTCATTGTACATATATTTTGTTTTCATTCCAAATTCATTCGTTACTCCTTGAATCAGCTATGAAAACAAACTGTACGGAAATGCTTGTGTAGGCCCTCCCAGGATTCCGTACGTTTACTTTCATAGGACTACGTGAATACTCTTTCTTTAGGCTGTATTTTCATTTCCTTAATTCTCCGTTTGTGCAGTCTGCTTGTCCCTGTCCCCATTCACGAGGATTGACGTTTGTGTTGTGCTGTACCAAGGAGGTTAAAACAACCTGGAGTAGCAACACCCCAGCTTCATCTTAAAATGGCACATCTTGAAAATGCTGTCTCTCATTTCCTAGTCAATTGCTGCCGATTTTCTCACTACTGTTTACTGGTAACAGATATGCGCACACGTATCTATTACTGCATATGCATATGCATTGTTCTGTGCCTTAACGTATGCAACAACGGCATCGGACTTTGTTCAAAGGGAATAGAACATTTCCCTGATAGTATTCCAATGTGATGATGTTATATCAATCAGGAATATGCCACTAATATACTTCTTATGCCTGTATTCAATTTGTACAGCATGACTCGCAAGCATCGAAGTTTAATGCTACGAGAAAAACATGTTAAGGCAAACATCCCGTGTCAGGAGCAGATTCACCAGAAAGCTATGCACGAACATTAACAGACTGCAATAAACAACTGCAATACTTGAAATGTCAAGGATATTTGATTGATAGATACGTTTACAAATTTGCATCCACAACGAAAAAAAAAGCCGAGTTGCGTTGGAACTCCAGTCAGTGTATTCCTCCTTGGGTTTATGCGCCATGCGGAGCTCAAATCGACCGAAATGCGATCCAATGCGTCGAGTGTTTGTGCTTTCCCGCGCATAAATGAGTATAAATTCGCCGCGACAGAAAATGTCTCCATCACCCGAGTACAAAGGAAGAGGAGGAGGGGAAGGAGGAGGAGGAGGAAGAGGAGTTTTTGAGCGAGGTAGAAGTCTGCTCGTTCTTTTGCCCACATGATGCCCCAGAAAGCATTGTCATAATTGCGCACTAGCAACAAGCCTGTTAAGTGTAGTTGAGTTGCCAGGGGAACGTTTATTTTATTAACATCAGACTTAACATCAATACGAAATGGCGTCTTGCCACTTCAAAAATAATCATCGAGTTACAGATATTTTGGAATCGTCAGACGGGTCGGGTTTCAAGTATATCACATTTACCTTTTAACTGAAAAGCGTTCATGATTATGGATGCGGGTCTCAGGTACTTCTTGCGAATCGGGGTTGCGCGCTATAACTGGATAATGTTTGGTCCAACCTGCCAACCTGCAAATAGTGTGTGCAAAGTTGACATGGATATTATTAATATCAAACGAACCAGTTTATGGTCTCCAGACAGAACATATCTATTTATAACGACATTGGTATTGCCATGATGGATAAGTGACTTAGTTAAAAGACTCAACTAGTATGATATCCTATTCTCGTGTCAGTTGATGACAACACAAATAATATTGAATCAATAATGATCTTTCATGTTGTTTGGCGTCCTATAAAGTACTGTAAGTTCAGGTTTAATACACTGGTTTCGCTAAACTCTGTGTATGAAAATATGTTGGCACATGCTTCCCTGTGTGATCTGCAATTTTGAGAGAGAGAGAGAGAGAGAGAGTGTCTCTGTGTGTGTGTGTTGTGTGTGTATGTGTGTGTGTCTGTGTGTGTGTGTGTGCGTGTGTGTATGTATGTGTGTACCATTTACGAGTACACGTTTTTGGGGAAGGGTGGTATGAAATGATCCCTATTGCTTTGATTACATGCACCGTGGCCTCTCTAATCGCTCAGCCAGAGGCTTCAGATGATCGCGCTACACCCCCGCAACAATTCCTCCTCGACAAGAAACCAGCCTCCTGTTTCATTTTGACTGTTTTTGCCCATAAATCCATGTCTCAGTCGCACTCCTGCATATCCTTTATCCCTTCATCCCGTTGGGTCGACCGCTGAGGTTCCGCCATCCCTGTGCCACATGTCGTACAGCACACCGCGTCGAAACCATGGCAAACCCGCCCCTTTGTTTTTCACCTGCTGTCCCATTTCCAAGTTTCCTTTGCATTTTGCGCATGACGACTTAGCTTACAGCCTTATACGTTTGTCATTTATATATTCCCATCCCATACACTCTATCCCATCACTTAATTGAGCGAATGTTCATCCTTTATTCTCATTTATATGGTAATGTTGACCTGTATAGTGCAAGACTTCAATTACCGCAATCACAGCAGTTTTCTTCGTTGTAGAGTGATAGAGCTGATGGCGATAGAAGCGATGGATGTTGGTCATAATGATTAACCCATATCGAAGAGCTATAATCATTAGCATGCCATTACTCAGAATATGTCACGTGCTGTAGCATTTAAAGGTATTGGATAGAAGAGGCAAAGATAAACGGACTCGCAATCATGGTCCGTGCATTCCGTTGAATTCACCCTTTGTGTGCAAGATAAACTGTTGCTCTATAAAGGCATTTATGTGTATTTCTTGTAAAAAAAATAAGGGAAAATTTGGCATGCAAAGTGCTAATGGGTGCGGATTTTTTTTTTATTTCAACGATTATTATCATTTGGAGATCATTCCTACAAGAAATCAAACAAGAATAGGAGCTATAGTGACGGTAGAACGGTTCTGACATGATTTCGGATCCCACAATCTTGACCATTAACTCTCTCATTACCATTAGCATGCAGATGTGTGTTAAGTCACTACGCTTTTCAAGTCATGGTAATGTAAGGTTGATACCCCTTACATCAAAGTTGATGCAGTTTGTACAAGTTCTACTAGCTAGATAATAATAGTATAAAATGCTGGTATAAATACCACTAACGATTCCCAGATATATAATTTACATGCATTTTAAACTTTGAATGACATCGGTGATTAAGAGTGACTTCGAATTCTTTTTGATGGCGACACTTTTCGCAAGGCGAAGAAGAATTTAAAACATGGCGCCTTTACCCATGCTCTGAGCACAGTCAAGTCTCCATGTATAGCCTGAGCCGTTAGATCTTTATTACGAGACAAATGACTACTCTTTGATCATGCTGATGGAGTGAGTAACATTATTTTAATTTCTCTTGGGATTGATTGCTCCCTGATTTCATTAATTCAAGATGAGCAGAATATTATATTTGTACAATGTTCAAACAACGTATCATCTGCTCGATTCTAGAAGGGAGATGATAAAGGCGTGTTAGGCGCCACCATTAGTCTTGCTTCTAGGCGGTTTAATCCAATCTTTACAACAAGCAGGTCGGATAGCTCTCTAATTCTTCCCTGCTCATTCCTCATTAGCCTGGCTTGGCCTTGACTGGAAAAGGAGAAGAGTGATCATTCAAATCTACTAGACTCGTATGTATACTTCTGATAGCATGGATTGTACATGTTCATCAACCTTGAAAACAGGCCACGCTGTCGCCATCGGTGACATATAGACATGAACAGGCAAAAAACACGCACACCTATACTTGTTTACCGAAATGACTTTTTGGGGGTGCAGAATTAATGGTTCAAATTCAGGGCATGACTGGTAAAACCTCGGTTTAATATTACATATTCGGGACGTTTGACGAACATCTACGCGTGGGTGGGAGGGGATAGAATCAAACACCCCTGGATTTGTGGAAAGGAAAGAAGAAACGAGAAACGAGAGAGAAAGTCTTTTAATAAGGCTATTCTCAAAGCTTGATTTTCATTTCTTTACCTCAGTAAAGGTTGATGAGTAATATTTCTTGTTTGGTTATTGTAAAAGTTGACATGTGTTCATCCGGCGCAGTTTATTGCAAACTGCGCGAACAAACTCTTGTCGTACCTAGGCTTAAAACTTACTTAGGTTTAAATTTAAAACAAATGTGGCTGGGCTTAACATAATAAAAACATCGTGCTAGAGGCAATATAACACCATGTCTCAGTTACAGCTAATTACGTTGTTTGAATCAAATTGATGTCCGATGGTATTAAGTCTTACACACCCTTAGTACAGTGCAAACTGCTTTGGCGACAACCTGCCTATAAATGCGATTTTCCACACCCCTTGAAGAATATCGAAACTTGTAGTTAAGTAGCCTGTACACAGTGGCCATCTGGTGGTACTGCGTTTCTTAGCGGTCTTAGATTACAAATTTCACTGTATTTGTGCAGAGAATGGCGACAGGGAAGTTTCCCTGATTTTCGAGGGAGAAAGGAAGGAAAGGAGGAAAGAGCAGGCCGGAAACACATTCATTCAAGTTACCCTTTCAGCTAAGAGATAATGCTGCTTCGCGTTGATGTAGCAGTGGATTTTTTCTTCGCATTAATGATGATGCTCCTTCGCGTTGATGTAGCAGTGGATTTTTTCTTCGCATTTATCCAGCGATTCATTACAGATGGAATATTTCCTATTTGTAACAGTTTCCTTATGAGGAGAATGAAGACCTCATGATAACTTTAATTCAGAAAGAGCACAGAAGATGCAAAAAATGTTTGGCATTGTTCACAAATTGCGTGCATTGTGTGAAAACGAGACAATGAGCAGAGCATCACCTGTCTACTTAAGATTCACAGAGGAAGTTTGCACGGCTGTAGTTCATAACATTTTTTTAAACACAAAAATCCTTAAATGCATAAATATTCCTCAAAAGCAGAGGGCGCCACCAACTGACCACTTAATATTCTGCCAGCTTCGACACATCCACACCGAGCAAATCAAAATCGTGGATTGCTTGTGAGGTTCTTTATAATTTCATCGTGTCTCTTTCACGTGACTAGAGATGAATGGCAAGTTGAGGCCAAGGTCAGCTACCATGGTAGTTTTTTTCCCTAAAGAAATCGCTGTCTCACGGCTGTGTGGTTCTCTTTCCCTCCCTTGTCCGAAATTTAAAAAAAAAAAACCTGGCTCCTGCAGAGCTGCCACTGGCAAGGTTTATGCGAAATACTGATTCAAGGGATATACGATTATAGGGAGGAAGGTGTTAATAGTAGTAACAAGAGTAAAAG
>OZ022584.1:25025546-25049541 GCA_963669155.1 Arbacia lixula
GGGGGGAGAAGATAAGAGAGCGAGTAAGCGAGAGAGCAAGAAAAGGAGAAAGAGAGATAGAGGGGTGGAGGAGAACGGAGGGGTTGGGGATGGGAACGGGTTCGAGAAAGAGAGAGGACTTATAATATAGTGTATTCCGATGAAGGAAGTCATTCAGACCGCCGCATAGTAAGATTGAGGAGGGACAACTGTTAAGATTGAGGGAGGGAGAGAGATAGGGAGAAAGAGAGAGAGATAGAGGGATGGATATAGGGATAGAGACAGAGATAGGGAGATGCTGCACTCTTGTGGAATAAGGCGATCCACGCCCATTCTGGCTAACCACTCATAAATATCCATCAAACTCATCACGGTACATGTACTACATAGTTCAGGCAACCTTCCGCAATGCCGTTCATATATTTGACATTTATTACCAAAGTGCGTGTGTTACAGCCTCACAATTCCGACGGACCTTTTCTAACATGGGCCTTAACAGCTTAATATTATTCTATAGTACTACACTTTCACTTACCGCACCTCACATAGTAGTGTCAAAACAGTACCCTTACTGGTTACATGTAACTGTTGTATATCATGTGATCAACGTCAATAATACGAGGCACAATGAGGAAATTATAATTTGATGCAATCATTGTGCTGATTTCTTCTTCCTGTTAAAGTTAATAACCTAACGTGGATCTTAGCCCTGGGTGATGTGTTTAGATTAGTTCTCTTGTTGATTTGTATGAGAGAATTTGTGTTTTTTGTACTTGTACCTCCTATTTACGTTCTTGTGTTTTTAAGGGAATCAGATGAATTATCATTTTTTATGGTAACATAAGAAATACCATGCATTTTTAAAGTGTATCTATGAGGCTTCCGATATTAATAAGTGTTGCTTTCTTCTAGAAATAATATTTTCCATCTTATCTTTAAATTTTTGAATTGAATTATCTGTTAACTTAACAAAAAGTACTTCCAATACCATTTGTCTATGTATTATGTGATTTACAAGGTAAATGATATGAGACATTACCAGAAAATGTTCACTTCATCCAATGATTTGCTAATCTCTTCTACTTTAATGTTTTATCACGCAGTCTTGATTTCCCTTTTCTGATGGAAACTATAATGAGTCTTTAATGTTCAATAAGAAAATGCATGTAAAAGTGTACTAAAAGGGAAAGACATATTTTCGGGGTGGAAGTGAAAATTATTGTCCCTCTTCCTTTTTGGAGTCTCCCAAATGAGAATGGAAAAAGAGTTGTATCAACACTTTGTGTATTATGTGTGCATTTTTCTCACAAATAATACATACAAACCCCGCAGAGCGCACATAGGGATACAGTGCGGTGTGGGAAGGGGGTAAGGGGGGAGGGGGGAGTCCTACTGACACCCCTCTGATGTATTCGTGTGTGCCCCTCCTCGTGGTTTGGTGGTTAGCGAGACGCCTGAGTCCCCCATCACGACTCGAACTCAGAAATAAACCGCCCCTGGGGCATTTCAGCACAATGTGCCCTTCCCGCCTGGTGCACGGATTTTAGCGGGAAATGTTACGCATGGTGTCTAAAAATTGATCAGAAAAATAAATACAAGAAGAGCAGCGACCTGCTGTTAGTAATAGGATCTTACCATCAATGTCGGCAAGACCTCTTGACCAGCTTTTGGGTCATTATACCGTTATTATTGGTGGAGTTGGGAAGAGATTCCCCGGTGGTGTTAACTCCTGGGTACAGAGAGAAGGCAGGGGGGGGGGGGCGGAAGGATACGCAGAGAGAGAGAGAGAGAGAGAGGGCGATAAACATGATAAAGAGAATGGAACATATGGAGAGAGAGATAGTGTGTGTGTGTATGTGTGTGTGTGTGTGTGTGTATGTGTGTGTGTGTGTGTGTGTGTGTGTGTGTGTGTGTGTGTGTGTGTGTGTGTGGATGTGTGTACCAGAGATAGATAGGGAGAGAGAAATGATAAAACATGAAATCGTTGAGTCTGGGTCTAGGATGGAAAATCACGTAGTCCACTGCCTGGACGGTTTTAGTTGAAGCGCTGTATACGTACAGTACATACGCATTGCGGACACGCACAACTAGATGTATTTGTCTGCCCTCCACTTTCTGGCGGGCGGACAGATTCGTGGAGTCGCGCAATCAGTGGTCTGGCGCGGTGTGCGTACTATGTGAATCAGTGGCGTAATGTGTGTGGGAGAAGAGGCGGACGATAAAATACGGCCAGTATCTGGACTAAAAATCACGCAGCGAAGTGTTGAGAAAGAGAGAATAGAAAGAGAGATAGAGACGATTGGGAAGAAGGAGGCGGGATGAGGTGAGGGGGGTAGGGGGCTTATCAATATAGCAAGTCTACAAAGTAGTTTGATGATGTCTGATGGGTGATATGATGAGGAGTGTGTTTGTGTGTGTGTCTTAGGGGCAGGGTATGGAAGGATGATGGGAGGAGGAGGGGGGGGGGGTGAATATTCGTGACAGAAAACGTGCACGAGTTTATTAAGCCATATTATCCATACCTCCCAAGATTAGTGGGCCGTATCGGATTCCTGGTTGCAAGTTCCACGCGAGTCATATTCAAATGGTATAGAAGAAATAGTTGTGTTTGCGTAAGAATCTTGCAGACACGTTCATCCCTATTAGTGATCACGCTACTGCGTCTCCTGTCCCTGCCCAAAATCGGCGCTTCTGTTGACTCAACCGGGTCTATGCTACGTATGAGCCTGGCAAACACGTGACGATGTATGGAATTCACATCACGGAATGGGTATTCATTACCAGCTTATATCAACACCACACCCATGTTGCTTCTCAGATTGATATTCCATTTGAGATTATGCGAGTGGATCCAACATTTTCCTGTATCTGTGGCATTCTTATTGCTTTTCTGTATGACATGGTATTGTATGGGTGTTTGTGTGTGATTGAGTGTGTTGATTACTTGTGTGTGACGTTTGCTTTTGTGTGTCTTTTATTTGTTCCCGTTATCTAGCTATGTGTTTAGGGTACATGTACGTGTAGTAATTCATATGTATGTGTATACGTATGTATGTGTATGTGAGTGTTAATTATATATATTGATATATGATTGATATATAAGAAGAAAAGTATTTCAATCTTTCGGTCATAGACCTTTATCAAAGTTATCATTCCTGATAAAAGACTATGACCTTAATATTGAAATAATTTTCTTCTCCGGCGTCTTTATCAATTTGTTTGTGTTAATATATTTATATATAAACTCGTCATAAAAATGTGGATGTTTTTTTACTGCCAGTATCTGTATAGAGTACCTGTATATCTGTTAATTCTGTTCTCAAACTTAGTTATTAAAAAAAACTCTGATGTGGTGAACAACTCATTCATACATTCACCCATACATTGATTCCTCTTACAGCAACGTAACCAATAGGATTGGCACAAATGCTGGTCAATTTTGCACATTATTTTAGAGACCAGCCCGCAAACAAAGGGAAGGTGTCCAGCCATGGTGTTATTTTACAGAGGAGGATAACTATCGGACTATTGAATATAAACAGATCTCAAATAAATGAGAAAAATGTGACTCAATTTTTTCCCAATTTTTTTTTAGTTTATATAAACACAACACCCCCCCTCCCCCAAAGCAAAATAGCATAACTTATGATCGAAAAGGTTTTGAGCTAAATAATTAAGCAGAATGGTTTCTCAACTTATTGACTAACTTCCGTGTGAAAAATCACATTCATCCAATCAGTCATGCTTGAGTGAGCACACATTAAAGGCAAAATTGTCACTTTTCAAAAGTCACAAGGGTGATTCTTTATGCCGTTTTAACAGTACATTTTGGCATTTCTTGTGCAATTTTTAAAGTGTATTCACTCAACTATGACACGAAAATGACTTTCTAGGTCATGTAACATCTTTGTCAAAATATCTAGAGTTTCATATTTTCACAAAATAAAAGTTTCAAACTCAAGAGGGATGAGTATTTTTTAAACGAAGCTCACTCAACCAGAACAATAGATTAAGTGTCGGGATAGGTGTTAGTGCATCCAGAGATGGATAATTAACAATGAAAGGACATAAATTATGCACCAGAAATGGAATTAATTAAAAATTGATATAACAGAATCTCAAAATTACCCTTGTGACTTTTGAAAAATGACAATTTTGCCTTTAATGTGTGCTCATTCATGCGTAACCGGGTGGATTAATACGATTTACACACGGAAGTTAGTCAATAATTAAAAAACATTCCCGCTCAAAAGTTTTTGATCAAAAGTTATACTATTTTGCGTAGGGGGGACTTACTTTTTTGTTGTGTTTATATATGTATGTTTGTTTATGTGAGTGTGTTTGTGTGTGTGTGTGTGTGTGTGTGTGTGTATGTGTGTGTGTGTGTGAGTGGGTGTAAGTGTGTATGCGTGCGTGTATGTATGTGTTTGTGACGCACAGTGCGACTGTGCTGCTCCGAGTGCACAACACAATGGTGCCATCGATGTTTTCATCAAAGTTATTGAGTACAATATCGGCGTTACAGGCGTAACTTAACCGCGTAAAAAAGACTAGCCCTTCAATGTAACGATTTTGAGTTTGTGTGTGTGTTTGCATTCCAGCTCTCTTGCAGAAAGTGGCGCCATTCTTTTCTCTTCCATTAATATCTACATATTTAAGTCACATGGCTGGAATATCGGGAGAGAAAATCGAGGTCACTAGAGCCCTCCTCCTCTTGTAATTCCAATTTGTCCCACCTTATATCAGCAGAGGCCCATTCATTTTCCTACGGCTATAACACATGACTATACTACCCCCGACACCCATCTTTAGAAACTTCAGCCTCTCATTAACGAAACCACGTGACGTCCTATGGACCAATGGCATGGTAGATACATTTAGGAATGTTTACATTGTCCAATCAGACAAGCGATTGGAAATCATCCATGTCAAGGAAGTCAACTGTAACATAAGGAACGTCAACAATCAGGTATGATAGTTTAGATAGAAAATGGCAAGCTCTTGGCATTGTCTTTTCATATTCATTTTTTTCTTTGTGTATCTCAACAATTGAGTTTGGCAATGTTTTGAGATGATGTGCATCCAACGTACAACATTGCAATTAAAGAGTATAACGTGTCTGAAAGTGCTTGAGCAATACACAGCTATCTCCTTTTTCGTGCTGCCGAACTAGTTACGACGTCTGTCTCGCTGATAAACTGTCTGAGAGGAGATGGAAAGAGAAGTAAAAACAAGAAAAACAACTACCTTGTTTGTTTTTAATCCCAAGAAAAGACTGGCAGGATAGATTGCCACTGGGTGTGCGTATGTCCGAGAGTTCGCGCGCCATACAAGATGGCGGTTTGCCGATCGTCGGATAACTGCTCGGATTTCAGACAAGGTTATTTGAATAGTATTTCGCGTTAGTTAAAGAAGATTGATTGTTTGGCCGATACGAAGGCAGAGCATGACGGGGATTACAACCCGCCCGTCCTTGCCGCGAAGCAACGTTTTTCCTCTTTTTTTCCCTCTCAGTCTTGTCGCCCCTCGATCAAATGTCGCGTGTTAAAAGCCCGCCAAATATCATGGCAGCACAGGCGAAAAATCATTCTATCGTTGACAAGACGAGGTTGCTTTGCATTCTAGCGTTACCCTGGAACAAGCCAGAACCTTTTGGAAATGTCAGGGTTCCTGCATGCGCAGCTGAAGTCATGTGATCATGCCATTTCTTGTATGGGGGATAAAGAACAAACAGGAATGAGATTTCGTACCATTTTTTTTTTACTTCTTTTTTTGTCTTGAAGCTGTTCGGTTTTTCGCCCACCACCGAAGCCCATCAACATAGAATTGCGCCAGGTCTTCTCCGAAACTTGAGACTCTGGCGTGGGAATAATCTCGGTAATGATTACGTTGCGTCGGCCTACCGTGTTGGGCAACGATATTTCTTAAAAGAGTTGTGCCAAAAAAAAATCCCACTAATGTTTCCTTCAATGGAGAAGAAAGTCTCTCAAGTGTATTAAAACGTGTTGACAAGAACGATACCGCAGGGAAAAACCTTCTGGCGGGGAGTAAATAGCAGGCGAGATGGATGGTAGATATATATATATATATCATGTTAACATGTGAGAGAGAGAGAGAGAGAGAGAGAGAGAGAGAGAGAGAGAGAGAGAGAGAGAGGGAGACAGAAATAGACCTAAAATAGATATTTACAGAGAAAAAGAGATGAATATCTATGTGAGAGTGTAAACCATATATATCGGCCACAAAAGTATTTTTGGCGTGTTCCTCAGGTCTTTTGTAAAATCTCCAATAACTAATGATATTGTAATTGAAGTATTTGGGGTAAAAAAAAGTGTTTCACTAATTGATTAATAAGTATTGTTCTAATGTTTCTTAACCTAAGTGTCATGGAAACGCACGTGTGTAACCATCCAGAAGGTTTCATGGCTTGGTAGTGATAGGGGTGATATTGCTGGGGAACATGCAATCGTAGACGTATTACTGATAAGTAGGGTACCCAGGTGTGTTGCTCCAGGCTTATTGCGGACAGAAACGTGCGTAGAGGTGGGTAGACCATGTAAGTCATTGTAAACATTGTGTCTACTGCGTATGTTTGCTAAAGACAGGGGCCGTATATACTGACTGCTGACTGACTGATGGGGGTTGGGGTGGGGGTGGAGAGGGATGGGGGTAAGGGTGAGATGGGGTAGTTGGTTTGGGTGAGAAAGCGATTATTCCTTCAGGCAACACCTAGTTTTCTAACCACATCGTTTCGATTTGACCAATAAGTGAAGAGAAAAATAATTTCTCCGGCAGGGTGGGATGAAAGGGAGCAATTTTTCTTGATCCACTGTATGTGTTTGTGTTTGTGTTTGTGTGTGTGTGTGTGAGAGAGAGAGAGACGGAGAGAGAGAGGGAGAGAGAGAGAGAGGGGGGGGGGGGAGAGGGAGAGAGAGAGAGACAGAGAGAGAGAGAGAGAGGGGGGGGGAGGTAGCCCACACATATACACACAAATTATGGTATAGAGAGGGAGACAGACAGGAATAAAGAAGGAGCAGGAAAGACATGACGTGTGAGAAAGGAAAAGGGATCGAAAGAGAGAGTCCGAGAAAGAGAGAGAGAGAGAGAGAGAGAGAGAGGGAGAGAGAGAGGGAGAGAGAGAGGGAGAGAGAGAGAAAGAGACAGAGAGAGAGAGAGAGAGGGGGAGAGAGAGAGAGAGAGAGGGAGAGAGAGAGAAAGAGGGAGAGAGAGAGAGAGAGAGAGAAAGAGACAGAGAGAGGGAGAAAGAGACAGAGAAAGGGAGAGAGAGAGAGAGAAAGAGAGAGAAGTGGGGGGGGGGGAGGAGGTAGAGAGACAGAGGCAGAGACTTGAATCACCTATAAGTAAACAGTGGTTGTGGCATGACAAGCCTGGTTATGGCAGTAAGCACGGTGAGAATGCCTTTCTCGGAAAAGCGGTTCACCGCGGCGGTGGTCATACCAAGCATTGTGGCTTGGGTCCGCAGGGAGTGCTCAGGACACGTCGAGCACCGGCCTGGTCTCGGCCAAGGTTAAAGGTAGAATCCGCTCTTCCTCTATATACCCCAAGCAAGGTAAATGGAACAAAGTTATTAAGCAAAACAACACAAACATGACGAGTAAGTGGTGAATATTTTATTTCATTTTAAACATGCCTTTTTATAGCTTGTCAATATGGGCACGACTATGGTATATTAACCACTATTACCACTTCTCAAATTTGAACTACATATGCATTTTAATCTCGATAATGTTCTCTTTTTTGGAAGAATATACATATTGGTTTGAAACATGCATTGATAAAGATTGTATGTAAATGAAATAAGCGGGGGGGGGGGGGCCTTTTTTTAATCTAATATTGAACAATATAAATCAATGTGAATATTTTAAAACTATGCGGTTATAGGGAATATATTGTCAAAATACGTACTCTATATAACCACAGTCGAGTTGATTCTCATTTTTCAAGATGAATTAAGGATAACAGCTATAATTCGTGACATTATTCACTTCATCTGAAAAAAAAACATTTCATTCAGAAATTCTTCTTATTCAGAGCGGTGTGAAGTGAACATTGGAACATTAGAAGCGAACATGTACTGCACCCTGTGTAACATAAGAATAGATAAATTAGTGTTTGTATGAAATATATTAATAGAGAATTTGGTTGGACATAATTAGCTCAATGGGAGTCATAATCATCCACTGCACCTTTACCCCTACTTAATTTGAGGACGGTTGTAAATGCCATACTGCTGGGTCCCTGCATGGCCTTCAGTGCTATCTCGGATAGATATGAAACTCCAGCAGTGAAAGGTCACGGCTTTTCCCTGACGCCTCTTGCCCCACATCTCACCCGACAGCCATCGATGCGACGGTGGTCGAACAAGAACCCTCTTTACACACCCTCGGCATCAATTTCACGACCTCTCGTTTAACATGATGAGGATTCAGTCAGCAAGAAATCAGTACGTCTGCATGGTTTTTAACCCTTAATGTGCCACACTAGTGCATTATGGGATATATGTAATGGTGAAAAAAAAAAACATACACGTGCACATCAAGCTATCCGTTATTAAGTTATATCTTGTGTGACACAATAATTGTATGGCCGTACAAGTAAAGTATCCGTTAAAAATGTTTGTCATTGCAATTTTGCTCTTAATCTATATTAATTTAGAAGATTGAACAGCACTTTTCTTTAAAATGTTATTGATGTTACATATGACCGTATTATCATACATATATTTTTTTTGTTTGCTATGCGTGTTTGTGTGGCACCATTGATTCGAACCCCACAAAAACATATCACCCATCCGTAGATCACAAAATGAAAGTAGTGACCGAGATTATGTTCTATCGAGGCACACTAGAAGAGAAAAGAGAAAGGATTTGGATGTGTGTATGTATGTGTTTTTGTATGTGTATGTGTGTGTGTGTGCGTGCGTGTGTGTGTGTGTGTGTGTGTGTGTGTGTGTGTGTGTGTGGAGGGGGTCACCTTATGCATAATTAATGGTGGACGTTTTTTTTTTAATGATATTGACCACCACTCCCCCCCCCCAAAAAAAAAAAGAGAGAAAAAAAATGCTATGCCCCCATTCAATTGCATCGCAGTAACCAATGGTAACGAATACCAAACCAACGACGACGATGCATTCAACTGACATCCATACCATTTTACACACTAGACGGATGACTGACTTAAAGAGCGGAGGCGCTGTACGGTGTAACATGACCAGGTTGGAGGTAATCCTTGCATCTTTGTGTCGTTCACTAGGCTCGAGATTTAACCACAGCCTATCATTGCCGGTAAAGCGTAGCGGATCATCCCCAGTTTCCTCAAATATAAAAGCATGGATAAACAAATAAAGGGTAGGCCATTCATATTATGACTGTGAATCTACCCTTGTATTTCTGTTTACTTCAATAATGAAAACAATAATTATTTCAATAATGATGCAGTATATCATGTGAAATGGATGTCGATCTACCTGTAGACAGGTGTTTGGGCTGTAGATGGATCTTAATATTGCTGTTGATCTTTCCTTATTCTGTATGTGTTTGCATCCTAAGGGGTTGCCGATCTACTATTGCAATAGTTTAACGATTTTTTTTTTTTTTTTTTTTTTTGGGGGGGGGGGGGGATTGTAGCCTCATTAGTAGGAACACTGATTGATTACATCTTTGGTTATCAATAATACCTTGGTTTTGGTGCAATTGTCATTTTTTAGGGACACATTATCTTTGGATTTGGTGCAATAGTCTTCTTTTGGGGACGCACCATCTCTGGTTTTGGTGTAATAGTCTTCTTGTGGGCATGGTGGGAACGCAACATCTCTGGTTTCGGTGCATTAGTCTTTTTTTGGGGACGCACCATCTTCAGTTTTGGTGCAATAGTCATGTTCTAGGGACACACCACCTTCACAGTGCGTGCAGGGATAAGAAAACGGGTACAACGACCTGTACGGCACGCACATTAACTCGCTATGATGTCATTCATACAGCGAGCATCGCCAGCAGAGCTAGTAGGGCGCGTTCACATGGACCCGCATTGTCGCTACCGCCTGCCGTGATGACGATCTCATCTCATTCCGCATTTCAGAGCGTTTCTACACCGCTACCAACATGACGAAGCAGCTGACCGAATTGGTACCCAGATGTCCTCATGGAGCGATTTATTTGCTTTGCTGCGAAGGGAAAGTCTTAGCAACAATTGTACCGGCGGCAAACAACAGAAGCGGGAAATATTTCCATGTAAACGTAGCAGAACGGTTCGTACTCGTCGTTTTGCCGCCGGCATTCACACACAAACCAAATATCACCGCAACCATTTAAATCCCGGAAGACCCACCGCAACATCCGGGGCAGTAGGCTTAAAAAAGAAGAGTTTGTCAACCGAAATGTTATGTTACTGACATGTTCTACGGAGAGACGCCATCTTCTCCCGATGAAGCCTTCGTTTTTTGCCGACCAGTTGTCCGTAACTCTCGCCTTTTCGCGCCAGAAATCGCGCACAATTCTCAGTCAGCAGGATTCCGTCTACTAAAGAAGCGGTTAACTCTACCATGACCATTGCTATATAACTGAATATTTAACCAATGTGGAATGCAAGGCCCGGTAATGTAAGGAGTACATTATTGGCTCTGACTTACTGCATGCATCATCAGCCGTACACTGTGTATGTGGACGATGCCACTTAGCTATAAGAGATGATCGGTATAGACTAATGCGTAATGTGCCCGAGGTTACCTCATAATGTCGCCATTGACCTTTCACGTAGCTCCATATCGGTAACAATCACGACCAAAAAAGGCATCCCCGATCGTCAATCCTGTCGGAAGACATCGAAGGCTTTAATGAAGGCATCGCCATTAAGAGCTGGCGTATTGAATCCTCTGCGCTCGAACGTTAAGAACTGCCATGCGTTTGTGTTTTTTTTCCTCGTTTTAGTTTCGTCTTCATCAAGTAAATACATCGATTGCAGAAAAGGCTTCGAGGGTCAGTTTGTAGCTGTCCATGTCAATTAATCGGGCGAGCCGTTGTTTATACATGTGTGGTTCTTTTTTTAGGTTGACGGAAGGGAGGTTTTTTTTCCGTGGAGCGCCAGGTATTTGTAAGAAATTGTATAAAAGTGGAGAATTTTGTCGGCGCTAGGCGTTTTCCTGCGTATCTCGTTACACGTACCATAATAGCCCGTTTTCAGTGTAATTCATCTGGGTGATATGCCAAGAATGTTGAACATCACCAACTACCGCTTCCTTCTCTTTATAGTAGGCCTATGCTCTCATTCCTTTTTTATTTCTATTTTTCTTTTAACCAGGAAACGTACTCTTTGTATAATCTATGTGAGTATAGTGCCAGTGGTTTATATCTGTATTTGTAAAGTAGGAAATGGAAGCGTCGAAACTGCCTGCTTCTGTACTATTTTCGTTTTCAATTAATCACTGACATGACTGAGGGAGATTGGTAGCAAGCACGGTTTCTAAAAAAAATAGGAATAAGAGAGAAAAGTAATGATGCATCTTGCTCTGAGATACTCTAAATACACATAGCCCTACATAAGGAAATGTTAAAAGTGTGGCAAGAAATGGATAAATGTAGACATTTTGAAGAGAACAAATATAACCCCATTCTTTGAAATAACAAACATATTTGTATCAGAAATAGAATGATATTTGATGAGGATCTATTAAAGAAGAGAATTGTTCAAATAGATGACATAGTTCATGGTATAAACATGAAACCATACACTTATTTTTGGAGTTTAGGTATTGGAAGCAAAGGATTATTGAAAATCCATGATATTTTTAAAGCTATTTCAAACGATTGGAAAATGAGAGACCATATGCAGGTGGATATTCAGAACTATGGTATTAGATTAAACATTGGTGGCAAATTCATATATTTGTGATCTATAGGCCTCCACCTTCGGCATCAAACGGTCTACGTCTTAGTGATTTTCTAGTTGAATTTGAAACCCTGGTAAATGAGATTTCTCTTTTACCTGGTCATGTTATCATGGCTGGTGATTTCAATGTATACATCGACGATCCATCCAGGTCCGATGTCAAACAATTCTTGTCAATCATTGAAACTGGTAGTATGATCCAGCATGTTAATGGCGCAACACACAAATTTGGCCACACTTTAGATCTTGTAATGTCCAGGAAACTCATAAATCCTGGTTGCTCTGTACTAGAAGATAACTCCAATAACACTTTGATTGATCGTCAGATACATGAAGTCACTATACATGAGAATTTTCTCTCTGATCATCATTGTGTACATTTTTCTTATAGCCCAGTAGAAATTCCTGCAGCTGAGAGGTCTCGGCACACAGTCCGAAAGTTCAAAGATATTAATCCTGATAGTTTTTCTTTGATGCTTTCTAACAATCTTAAAACACTTGTGGACAGCGGTGACGTGAATGCTCTCTTGCAGGATTATACTACGGCAGTTAAGGAATGTCTTGACAAGCATGCACCTAAAAAATCGTGTGTGAAGTCTGTTCGTATCCGCAATCCTTGGATAAATGCAGATGTTCTCTCTGCACGTAGGTCTAGGCGGCAAGCTGAAAGAAGATGGAAGAAACATCGTACAGATGATAACCGTGCACTATATGTTGCAGCAAATAAACTTGTCAATGATGCAGTAATACATGCTAAAGAGTCATTTTTAGATGATAGACTTACTGATGCTGATGCTAAAACTATCTTCTCCACTCTCGATAGTCTTCTTAACAGGGACAAGAAACTACTTCCAAGTAAGAATTGTTCTCCTGTGTCCTTGGTATCAAGATTTAGAGAACTCTTTGTTGAGAAGATTGTTAGGATTCGTGAGAGCCTAGACAGTACCAATAATCAGGAACTTGATCAATGTCCTCAGAGTGACAATACATGCTCTTTCTCTGCCTTTGATGTTATCTCTGAAGAAAATTTAAAGATTATCATCACTAAAATGTCTAATGCTTCTTGCTCGTTGGACGTTGAACCAACATGGCATTTAAAGAAATATGTTTTGTATCATATCTCGGCTCTCACCAAGGTGGTCAATTCCTCTTTACAATCAGGAGTTTTTCCAGTAGCATGTCACCAGGCCTTAATCACACCTGTGCTTAAGAAACCTACACTAGATTATCAAGATCTGAAAAATTATAGACCTGTCAGTAATTTAAGTTTTGTAGCTAAAGTTATTGAGAAAGCTGCAGCGTCTCAATTGGTTGAATACCTCACCACTAACAACTTATATGATCCTATGCAATCAGCCTATCGAATGAATTTTAGTACTGAAACTGCTCTTCTAAAACTTCAAAATGACACATTATCTTATTTCGACCAACGAAAGGCGGTTTTTCTTGTGCTTCTGGATCTGAGTGCAGCCTTTGACACGGTTGACCACAAGATCTTGGTAAAACGACTTGAATCAAATTTTAAGGTGTCAAATGTTGCTCTACAATGGTTGCACTCATATCTCACTGGCTGCACATCTCGTGTTAAAATATCAGAGCAAGTTTCAGCTCCTTGGACTTGCGAATACGGTGTCCCCCAAGGGTCTGTTATGGGCCCTATACTCTTCAATGTTTATATCACTCCTGTGTCAACTATAATTCGTAAGCACAATCTTTTCTATCTTATCTATGCCGATGATATTCAACTATATGATGCGTTTGATCCTCGTTCACCATCAAGTATGCAAGAAGTGTTAGAAAGAATTTCGTTATGTATTGCTGAGATAAACACGTGGATGACTTCAAATTTCCTCAAACTAAATGTTTCTAAAACTGAATTCACTATACTATGTCGGAAAAACCAATTCAATCAAAATCTATCCAACGTAAAACTCAATGTATGTGATAATGAAATTGCACTATCCTCTAAAGTTAAGAATCTTGGCATATGTATTGACTCGTGCTTTACACTCTCATCTCACGTCAGTAATACTGTACGTACCTGTAATTTCCATCTTAAGAATCTGTGGCGCATTAGAAGATTTATCAATGAGAAAACTTGCCATCATGCAGTTAGGGCACTTGTACTTTCTCGACTTGACTATTGTAACAGTCTCTTTTCAGTTCTTTGTGTTAAAGATCAGAAAAAACTTCAGAGTGTTCAGAATCGTGCCGCACGTTTAGTGTTTTCAGTTGGTCGCAATATACATACGTCTCCTTTGATTAGGGAACTCCATTGGCTCCCTTTTTCTCAACGTGTCAAGTTCAAACTTTGTCTGTACATTTATAAATTGATTAACAGTACTGGTCCTTCATATCTTGTAAACACAATTGCTCATTTCACACCTGCTCGTAATCTACGTTCCCAAAATGATACCACCAAACTTGTTATTCCGAGAACAAACCTCTCCATAGCAGAAAAACGTTTTAGTATAGCTGGATCTAGAGTTTGGAATACACTCCCCTCTTCCATCCGAACAACACCGACCATATCATCTTTCAAACGACAACTCAAGTCATATCTTTTTCCAAATATCTAGTTTTATATTTTCATTTATTTAATGTGTATTTGTTTTGATGATTTTTGCTATCACTATTTGGTTTGACTTGGCTAACCCATCTGGGGCCTGGTGGCCTCAAGTGCTATATTAGAGCTTCTGTGAATAATGTGCTGACCGGGCTTGTCCCTTAAATTGTTGGTGAACGAAGCAGCAAGCAAGAGGCCACCAGGCCTCATCTGGCACAGTTGAGAACTCCAATGGTTGATGCAATTTAATGTATATATTTATATTTTATATCTGATTGTAAGCGCTGTGATACTTTTTGTGTATAGCGCAGATAAATAACCATTATTATTATTATTATTATTAAATAGGCACACGATTATAAGTTAGAAATACGAGATGGATGTAATCAATATAACCATGATAAGGAAGAAATCAAGGAAATATTTTTGAGAATAAGACGTACAGTAACTTGCCGTAAGCACAGTGAATTTCAATACAAATTACTACATGGTGCCTTCTACAGATTTGGATTTGTATGTGATAAATTATGCTCTATATGTAAAAAGGAGGAGGAGACGTATCCACACCTATTTCTTTTTTGTGAACAGGTTCAAAGAACTTGGCAAGAAATAATAGATAGATTAGAGTTAAGGGAAATAAACATAAGTGACTGGAAGTTAATTTTCATGGGGATCAAAGGAGATTCTCATAGAATTCAATTATGCAATTCCATTATTTTCATTATAAAATATATCATATATTTTTCTAGATCAAAAGGTGTTCTCCCTTTAATAAACAAAATTCTAATGAGGATCACAGATTATAGAGAGAGGGAAAAGGAATTAGCGATTAAAACTGGTAAAATAGGGCTACATATGATAAAATGGAAAGAGCTAAGTATTTAGGGTATCCTAGGATAGTATAGTTGTCTTTTCGCTCTTTTTTCCCAATCTTATTCAAATATAAAAAAAGAACCTTCCAGTACACCCACAGTTATGATTCCCTGGCAGCATAAGCTCTGTAACCTTCTTATCTAAACATTGCGGAGGTGAGAGTGTGAGCGGATATACCGGACATGAGGGTGTCGGGAGGGGGAGGGGAAGGGGAGGCGGAGGGGGTCGCCTTTTTATATATTGCATGGTTCCATTTATTTGTACTTTTACTGAGATTTTCTTTCTTTAAATGAAGTAAATGAATGCACGCGTCTTAATTATTTACATTAAAGTTCATTGTCAATATATTAGTATGAACAAAAAAAATAATAAGATGATTATTTCTTTCCTTTATTTTGTCTTATTCCTTGACATAATCATAGAACAAAGGAAAACTAAAGTGTATGTATGAAAAGAATATACTTTCTTTTGTTTGTTTTAAATTATGTGAAGAGAAATCATGTAATGTTATTTTGTATTTGTGGCTGTATGTATCATTTGATATGGAACATAATAAAAACTATTGAAAAAAAAAAAAGTATATGTAGCTTCTTTGAGGGCGCTCACCAAAAATGCAACAGGTCATTTATCGCCAACGTTTTTGAGGTAGAAAATTGATGAAATCGAGTAATTTCAAGATCAGAGAAAGAGAGAGAGAAAGAGAGAGAGATAGAGAGACAGAGAGAGAGAGAGAGAGAGAGAGAGAGAAGCAAAGATAGTACAACCCCCTCCCACAGTGTAGCAATTTTGAGTTTGATTATTCGTTAAAATCCTTTATACATTCACTGACAATTAAAAACATGGGAAATGATATCATTGCATGGACAATGGGGCTATACAATCCCTAAAAAAGTGACCACAAAACGCTCATAATATAAATTGGAAAGGTTTCTGGGAATAAAGCAGAATTAAGATTGACATAATAATTGACCATTTATCAGTAAATGCAGCCTTGAGATACATGATTTTATAGGAAGGATGTCTAAAAATACTGTTTTGAACTTGAAATACGGCTTCAAACTTGGCCAGAAATATTACAAACGTTTAGCTATTACGCTCTAATTTTGGAATTGTCTCATTAATGTGTGTGTGTGTGTGTGCGTGTGTTCCATTTAGTTCTTATTTTCAAGCAATGCTTCAGCATATCAAGTGTATATTACTGCATTCTACTTGCGGCCTTGGGCAGTCCTGCATATCTTAATATGAGAATGGATTTAAAAATATCCTAATTTGAGTGAGGATGTGGTTATCATTATTGTGAAACAACATAGCAAATGTTAATGAATGTTCTTTTTATAAGTCCTCGGTTAGTAGCCCGAGAGATAAATTTTATCAACAGGTGTTCATACATCTACCATATTCTGCTAGCAATGTTTAGCAAAAGCTGTAATGCAATACGGGTTGGCTACTTGTGGGTGTATGATATATTTCTGAAATGACAAATTTTGTTGATTGAAATTCACTCACCGGTTGTGGTCCCACGAGAAAGCCAGCGTCAATTAGTATAATGCGGGACTACATTATAAAATAACTGTTGATTGACATCAAGGCCGCGGGATACGAGACGGGAGACTCGAATTTTTCGAACTGGGGTGAAGACGTTGAGAACGGGAGAGGAAGAGAGAACGAGAGAAAGACGGAGAATAAGATACTAAGAGAGAAAGAGAGAGAGAGAGAGAGAGAGAGAGAGAGACAGAGAGACAGAGAGACAGAGGGAAGATAAAGAGAAAGGTAGGGGGATGGGGGATGAATGAGACGAAGACGCATATTAGGAGGATGAAGAGAGAGAGAGAGAGAGAGAGAGAGAGAGAGAGAGAGAGAGAGATAAACGAGGCGATAGAGATATAATTGTTCTTAACAAACGTCTTCGAAAGTGAGGTTGAATAAATTACCGCACGAGGCAGCAATATGTTTAGATTTAGTCATGCACATGATGCGTGACATTTCGCCCGCTGTTTACGAGTATTATGTGGCCCGTAAAACGAGAATGATTGATCATGTTTTTATCACTCAACAATAAAATTGATTAGAAGTTCGAATAACTTAAATATATCAAAAATAACTAGCCATCCATGTTTACGATTTGTTGTATTAGTTCTGATCGGTGTTTTTTTCTTAGTATTTCCAAGCGCTCCCCCCCCCCCCCCATGTTCGCCTAACACGACACCATATGCTTCCACCAAACCGATTCATACATTTCCCTTTTCCCTCCCGCTCTCTGACTGCTGCGCCTTTACACATTTCCACTTTATTGAAAGAAGGGCCCACTTCCACGGAAGTAGACTGCTCTTTTTAAAAGGGCACTTCTATGTTACTAAGCATGCGAAACAAGCGATCGCATTTCATGTGTGCTGTTCTACTTATGTCTTCTCCCGCCCGTCCGTCCGTCTCATTATGCCATCCCAAAGCTAAAACTCGAACGAAATACTATTCAGAAGAGCACCCCCTAACTCCGCCTCCCCTGGCTCTGGGGTAGGTACCGCTGAGGTATATTAAAACACGTTTAAAAGGGGATAGAACACAGTCCCCCTCCCCCTCCACCACCACCACCCGGAGATGTCAAAGTTGGGACAATTTAAGAAGTACCCTCCCTGTGCTTTCATTAATTTGCCTCCCACTTTATTAGTTGTTCGTGAAAAAATATAATCCACGATTCTACAGAGGAACACTCAGTAGAATACACTCACGCCCGACCCCACCCCACCAACCCATCCCACCCTACTCTTCTCCTACTCCCCCTCTACATAATGGAGTGCTGTTTGAGATCTCCGTCTCGCCTCAGCGATAAACCAATCCACTGTCTTCGATTGCCGTCCATCATGTTCGTCCTCGATGGCATGTAGATTCGCCTCCCTGTAGCACCGCTCGCGTCGACGTCGCCCTTTGCTCCCCTTGCCCTTACAAATCTTCTGACGTGAGAGACAGAGGGAGAATGAGACAGAGGGATTGACTGAGAAATGGTATATGGGGGGGGGGGGGGGGGTGTAAATGAAAGTATCAGTGATAGAAGTGGTAGAAGATGTAGATAGTTGTAGTAGTAGTAGTAGTAGTAGTAGTAGTAGTAGTAGTAGTAGGAGGAGGAAGAGGAGGAGGATGAGGAGGTGGAGGAGGTGGAGGAGGGGTGAGGAGAAGAAGAACAAAATCAGCAGCAATAGTAGTTGCAGATTATTGTCATGGTTACTCGTTTCTTAACTCTTAGTCTTATCAGCTTATTGTAACTCTTACCATTTTCATTCTCACCTATTAACCATATCCTGATCATCTTTCTCATCTTCACCGTACTTATCTTTAACGTCATTTTCATCCTTCAGTCAGAGCCGTTCTCCGATAACGGAGAATGAACAAGTTCTCCGAAAACGGAGAATATGTCGCATTCATCGAGCCTCCGTCGGTTCACCTCCTTTCGCCTACGCGTGCAAAGTGAATGGCAAACCGCGACCGTTATCCAATTAAATGATTTTAAAAATTCATATTAAAAATGCCACCGGTTAGATCATCGTGTAAAGAAATTATGTTAACTAAACAGTATTAAGGTTTCATCACGAAAAATTAAAAGATGATCTATCCAGTGGAACTTTTGTTATTGGCAAAATGAATCCGTACCTGAGCATTCAATTTTCAAATTGTGATGCAGATAGCCTAATTCAATACGTCGGGATTATTACTCGTCAAACACGTACAATACACATACGCATTTACCGTAGCGGTTAATGCATGGATGCGCTATTTTGTATGTGAGGCTTGCTGCAAGCATTTCAGACGTGTTGTGATAGGGATTTCGGCTTCAAACTCGCAGCGCGCACACATAGTTTTCAATTTCGAATAGTACAGGCAGCCTGGAAGGAGAATACGATCTAACGGCTCAGCGGGAGCAGTTCGCATCGAATTATTCGCGCATCACCGAGCGTTCTCCGAATATGGCTAATAATAGACACATGATGGATTCGCCGTTTTGGGCGAAAGGACTTGTCCGTTTTGGGCGAAAGGACTTGACTGTCCTTATTCTCGTACCTATCATTGACCTATTCTTCACCATTCTTACCATCCTCATTCTCAGTCTGTTTTATATCATCTTCCTCAGCCTCATCCTCATCTTCATTCCCATCATACTACAGATCTTCATCCTGATCATTTTCATTTCTCTCATCTTCATCCTGATCATTTTCATTTCGCTCATCTTCATTCTCACGTTGACTATTATAACTATATATCATCACTCTTACCGCGAATAATAATGATTCACAATAGTAATAGTATCGTCTTTGTAAGGGTAGTAGCCATAAATCTCATTCTTATCCTCATCCTTATCCTCATTGTCATCCTCATCTATAACCATTTCCTCATCCTCCTCATCCTCGTACTCGTCCTCATAATCCGTATCCTCATCCTCATTGTCATCCTCATCCTTATCCCCATCATCCTACTCATTCTCAGCCTCATCCTTCTCGTCATCCTCAACCCCCCCCCCCTCCCATCCTTCATCCTCACTCTTATTCTTACTCTCACCACTTATAGTAATAACAGAAAGAGATCATCCTCCTGATAGCGGTAGTTGCCATGACTATTGACACTTGATACCACCAGGCCTGTCAGAGGAAACCTGTTGACGTCAACAGTTTATTACTCATCTTTCCCTGTTACGTAACACATGTCGTCATCGCTAGGTCCGTAGTGCCCAAGTTTTTCTCTCACGGTACTATCAGCAATTATCTAATTACCCCGTGAAGCAATGGCGCGTCTTGTTATTCATCGTTACACGCGATTAAAAGAACGATGTCTACCCATACCACGAGATTATATTAATCACGTGATTGAATTCAATCCAATTCCAATTCTATTCCTCATATTTTCATCTTTTTAAGCTATTTTGAAAGCTGCTGCTCACTTAATTTATCATTCCTGTTATTGCAGTCTATAACAAAGTAATTGAAACGTATAAACGTGAACTTGAGATTGGAATTGATTGATCAGATTGTCATTTTGACAAAATAAATTTGTATTAAATATTTCATCATTTTGTTCTTGTTTTTCTGAACAAACGATGCAAAAAAAAAAAACAGTCATCGCGGCATTTCATGATCTTTTTATGTGTCATTTACACATTTTGGAACAAGAGAGTAATACACACCAATTCCATTGGGAAGAGCCTCGAACACAAAAAACTCAATGGTAGAGAAACAGAGAAAGGAATGGAAGGAATGGAAGATGTCTGGAAGATTGGAACTCCGTAGAGTAGAGTCTGGCACACAAAGCAATCAATGGAAGTGTACATGCAAAGAAACTTAAAGGAATGTCTGAAAGACAGAACATAAACAGACAGCATGCCTCCGTATTCCATCGCATTCCGAACACAATACTGCATGTCGACGTTAAAAGAAAAAAAAATGCGCTCTTTGCATTTTTCTTGAATACCGTACATATTTTAATGCTGACCCAGAAATCCATTATCAATGAAGCTGCCATATCGTCGAGAGTGAAATCATAGCTGTCTTGAGACTTTTTTTTTTCAGGAGAAAGGTTGTTCTACTAGTTTTTTTTTGTGATTAACACATAAAAAAGCTGTTTATTGAATATAATTTTATTAATCCTTAGCTAGCGTGAGCCGGGTTTGTTCCTGTGTTAAATCTATGGGAACGAGTTCATCTAGGAGTTAATGGGTTTATGAAGATACTATGAGGTGATTGTCAGGGTACACCGTCAATGATATTGTGTGCTCCTGATTTTTTTTTTCGTTCTTTCTGAATAGCTTACCACGAGCAGTTGATCTGTTCGATACGTCGAGTCCAAACAGTGTTTTACAGATTGAACCTCTCGTGAAAGAATACTCGATCGCCAACCCGATGCTCTCACTCCGTTCTAACCTCCCTCTCTGCACTTTTCAGAGTTCTCCCGAAAGAATAAACGCAACAGTCGGGATTAAATATAGTATCATGTGAAACTTATCGTATAAACTCTTATTTACGCACCATTGAGGTATCTTTTTCACTGGTAATACACACCATTCCCATGGGACAGTACAGAGTCTGGCAGAGAAGGAGTAAAGCAGCATTTGTATAATCACAGCTCCAACTGCGACATGTGCCAACATACATTATTCACGTCTTTGTCGTGTTTATAGGCAAACCTCATAGCACAGTAACTCCTCTGCTTTATTCATTTTCGAATATGTTAATGTTATTGTCGGCTGAAATCATTTGTTTTTGTGATTTTGCTTTCTTTCTGTTCTGACAACTTTCTGGTCATGAAAATAAATATAATTTCAAGATATAGATATGATGTACATGACACTTTCATCACTCGAACAGAAGTTGAATAAACCGTTATACATATAAAAGATATTTAGTAATGAACTCTTTACACGCTAGTAATTCTTTCCCATCAGTAATGATAAACGAATCGTAGCAAACAAGGCTTTATTTGGCACGGGAAGTCAGCATGCCCGTAGCGTTTGGCGGGTGGCAGAAGTGAGATCTGGGAGCAGAAATGATAGAGCACGTCGCGCTTTCGTTTATAGCGCCATCCCTCAAAACGTCGTCGAAAGCTAACACAAAACCACCCTTTACCTTTCGGCGGCAAACGAGCGATGTACGCGCCATGTGCACCTTATTTCCAGAGCAGACGACGGTCATTTGACATGTTACAACCCCGTCAAAACGACGAACCCATTAAGAAATTGTGTTCAATTTTGTTAATCGAAATGCAGAATTGACCCCCCCCCCCCTTCCAACCCCCACATCTGCAACAAATGCATACTTTGTTTTTCAAACCGATAGAAATTACATGTATGTGAGTTTTCTTTGTCTGTCTGAGGACTAGATAAAAAGTTTGGCTGGGGCATCTGGAAGTATGATATTTTGTCGTGAAGGTATAATGGTGTAATGGAGGATAATGAGTTATTTCTTTTTCTAATTTTTGCCATTATCAACGTGTTACCCCCCCCCCCCCCCCTCCGCCCGTTCACATGTACATAATACATAAGAATCAAAAAAAAAAAATGTATGACGGTATTATATGCACACTTGCAGCAATACACTCTATTGATATATATATATTGGTCTAAGCGGAGAGGAATGGGGAAGGGGGGAGGGGGGGGGGGGGGAGGAGGATGGAAGGGGAAAATGAGATGGCGAGTTTAACCACGTGATTGACAGATCAGAAAAAAGAGGCGCGTGCGAAGTTCAAGCAAATATTACATATGATATTGGCTGATCCATATTCTACTTCACAAATTCCGTCATAATTTTGCAGACCAAAATACAAATCTGAAAAATATGTTGCTTGTTATCTCAACCGGTTGCTTGACCACTGTCCAAACACAGCGTGGGTAGCGCCGTCATAATGAACGCTCGAAAACAAAACGAAAACAAACATCACACACAGCGATATAGCGTGTATTGTAAATATTCATCAAGGTCAACAACTAAAAATTGTGAGCGTCTCATTTGACTTTCATCTTCCCAAAACCCATCTTGAATGTCATTTCCACTGGCCTGCCTGTGTACTTTACCGCCTTGTAAGAAGGCACCTTACTACCCCACCCCACCCTCCCTCTCTCTCTCTCATAGCAGTTGGTGGATCGATATCTGCTCACAAGTTCTTTGCTCAAGCATATTTCGCAACGGTCGAGAAAGAGTTTTCGTCTAGATATATTGCTGGATTTACTCACGTGAGGACGCCCGATTGGCGATGTATCGCTTTTACAGTATTAAAAGATTAAGGTGTGTAAACATCATGATTAATAGAAGAAAATATTGCCTTTATTTGTTACTCAGAATGTAAGAAATGAGAAATGTAATAATAAGCCAATATTTACTTTGAAACGTTTAAGTGTTTTTGTCGGGTTGTTCAATAATATGATATATTACAGGCATACGCTTGCTCTGCTAATGCATATGGAATACTAGGAACTAGACGACTCATTAGATCAGACTCTTGATGTATTCAGGGATAAATAGGAATATAAAGGAATTTAAAAGCTAAGTCTAAGATGTTTTTAAAGGGTCAATTGAAATTCAGGTTCTTGACATGGCTTTGTTTCAGTGCAAGGCTTAAATGATCTTAAAGCCTCAAAGTAATGATGACCTAGGGTATTGCATAATATTTACCATCAATAGTATGTACTATGGCAACAGCCAAATAGCTCGCATTATTGCACCTGTTGCCATGGTAGTTACATGTTACATGGTAGTTACATGTTGGATGGTAAGTTACAATAATTGAAAACTTGTATGCAATCATAGACGTAGTAACTAATTGTATGCAACATGGCTCTGGATATGAAACTTCCATATTAAATCAGATTATGCATACATATTAGACTTTGAGGCGTCACGCTCTACTTAATATGTATTGCTGCCTGGACGGGTCCTTTTTTGGAGGAAATTACGACTTTTGCTCCTTAATACTAAGTGCACTTCTAAAAGGCATCCTGTAACTCTGCCCCCCCCCCTCCAATCTGGAATAAAATGTCGCATTACGCAGCTTTAGCATGGAATGTTGAGAGATGATAATTTTGATCACGACTGGCAGTGCTTTCCTATCACGTTTGTGTTTGTCTCGGCTCTGTTTCACCCCTTTTCGGCCGGAACAAATATCCTTAGCGGGAAAATACTTTCTTTACCCGTGCGGAATAAG
>OZ022584.1:25057241-25087241 GCA_963669155.1 Arbacia lixula
AATACACTTTCACTTACCGCACCTCACATAGTAGTGTCAAAACAGTATCCTTACTGGCTACATGTAACTGTTGCATATCATGTGATCAACGTCAATAATACGAGGCACTATAAGGAAATTATAACTTGATGCAATCATTGTGCTGATTTCTTCTTCTCTACTAAAGTTAACAAATTAACCTGGATCGCAGCCCTGGGTGATGTGTTTAGATTGGTTCTCATGTTGATTTGTATGTTATCATGAATATCGTGTTTTGTTACCAAGAGATAATTTGTGTTTTTTGTACTTGTACCTCCCATATACGTTCTTGTATTTTTAAGGGAATCAAATGACTTAGGGTTAGTCATTTTCAAGGTAACTTATAAGAAATACCATGCATTTTAAAGTGTACCTATGAGGCTTCCGATATTAATAAGTGTTGCTTTATTTTCCATCTTATCTTTAAATTTCTCAATTGAATTATATGTTAACTTAACAAAAAAGTAAATCCAATACCATTTGTCCATGTATTATCATTATTATGTGATTTACAACGTAAATAATATGAGACACAACCAGGAAATGTTCACTTCATCCAATTATTTGTGCTGATCTCTTCTACTTTTATGTTTTATCTCGCAATCTTGATTTCCCTTCTTTGATGGAAACTATGATGAGTCTTTAATATTCAATAAGAAAATACATGTAAAAATTAAAGGGAAAGATATATTTTCGGGGTTGGGGTGAAAATTATTGGCCCCCTTTCCTTTTTGGAGACTCCCATATGAAAATGGAAAAAGAGTTGTATCAACACTTTGTGTACTATGTGTGCATTTTTCTTACAAATAATACATACAAACCCCGCAGAGCGCACATAGGGATACAATGCGGTGTGGGAAGGGGGGGGGGGGTCCTACTGACACCCCTCTGATGTATTCGTGTGTGCCCCTCCTCGTGGTTTGGTGGTTGGCGAGACGCCTGAGTCCCCCATCACGACTCGAACTCAGAAATAAACCGTCCCTGCGGCATTTCAGCACAATGTGCCCCTTCCCGCCTGCTGCACGGATTTTAGCGGGAAATGTTACGCATGGTATCTAAAAATGGGGGGCTTATCAATATAGCAAGTCTACAAAGTAGTTTGATGATATCTGATGGGGGATATGATGATGCGTGTGTTTGTGTGTGTGTCTTAGGGGCAGGGTAAGGAAGGATGATGGGAGGAGGAGGGGGGGGGGGTGAATATTCGTGACAGAAAACGTGCACGAGTTTATTACGCCATATTATCCATACCTCCCAAGATTAGTGGGCCGTATCGGATTCCTGGTTGCAAGTTCCACGCGAGTCATATTCAAATGGTCTAGAAGAAAAGGGTTGTGTTTGCGTAAGAATCTGCAGACACGTTCATCCCTATTAGTGATCACGCGACTGCGTCTCCTCTCCCTGCCCAAAATCGGCGCTTCTGTTGACTCAACCGGGTCTATGCTACGTATAAGCCGGGCAAACACGTGACGATGTATGGAATTCACATCACGGAATGGGTATTCATTACCAGCTTATATCAACACCACACCCATGTTGCTTCTCAGATTGATATTCCATTTGAGATTATGCGAGTAGATCCAACATTTTCCTATATCTGTGGCATTCTTATTGCTTTTCTGTAAGGCATGGTATTGTACGGGTGTTTGTGTGTGATTGAGTGTGTTGATTACTTGTGTGTGACGTTTGTTTTTGTGTGTCTTTTATTTGTGCCCGTTATCTAGCTATATGTTTAGGGTGCATAGAGATTGCATGTTCTAGTACGTGTATTAATTCATATTTGTATACGTATGTGTGTGTATGTGAGTGTTAATTATATATATGTATGATTGATATATAAGAATATATGCGGTTGCCATGGCACTGAAAATGTGAATGTAAACACAAACGAATTAACAAAGACACCGAAGAAGAAAAGTATTTAAATTTTTCGGTCATAGACCTTTATCAAAGTTATCATTCCTGATAAAAGACTATGACCTTAATATTGAAATAACCTCCTTCTCCGGCGTCTTTATCAATTTGTTTGTGTTAATATATTTATATATAAACTCCTCATAAAAATGTGGATGTTTTTTACTGCCAGTATCTGTATAGAGTACCTGTAGATCTGTTAATTCTGTTCTCAAACCCAGTTATTAAAAAAAAAAAAAACTCTGAAGCGGTAAACAACTCATTCATGCATTCACCCATTCATTGATTCATCTTATACGTAATCAATAGGATTGGCACATATGCTGGTCAATTTTGCACATTATTTTAAAGACCAACCCGCAAAAAAAGGGAAGGTGTCCAGCCATGGTGTTTTTTTTTTTTTGTTTTTTTTTTACAGGGGAGGATGATAACTATTGGACTGATACATATAATCAGGTCTCAAATAAATAGGAAAAAGGTGGCTCAATTTTTTTCCCAAACTTTTTTTTTTTAGTTTATATAAACACAACAAAAAAGTCCCCCCCCCCCCCTAAGCGAAAAAGGATAATTTTTGATCGAAAAGTTTTGAGCAAAATAATTAAGCAGGATTGTTTCTCAACTTATTGACTAACTTCCGTGTAAAAAATCACATTAATTCAATCAGTCATGCTTGAGTGAGCACACATTAAAGGCAAAATTGTCACTTTTGAAAAGTCACAAGGGTGATTATTTATGCCGTTTTAATAATACATTTTGGCATTTCTTGTGCAATTTTTAAAGTATTCACTCAACTATGACACGAAAATGACTTTTTAGATCATGTTACATCTATATCTAGAGTTTCATATTTTCACAAAATAAAAGTTTCAAACTCAAGAGGGATGAGTATTTTGAAACGGTGCTCACTCAACCAGAACAATGGCTTAAGTGTCGGGATAGGTGTAAGTGCATCCAGACATGGATGATTAACAATGAAAGGACATAAATCATGTACCAGAAATAGAATGAATTAAAAATTCATATGACAGAATCTCAAAATTGCCCTTGTGACTTTTGAAAAGTGACAATTTTGCCTTTAATGTGTGCTCACTCATGCGTGACCGGGTGAATCAATGCGATTTTCACACGGAAGTTATTCAATAATTTAAAGAACATTCCTGCCCAAATTATATTGCTCAAAAATTCTTCGATCATTTTGCTTAGGGAGGGGGGACTTACTTTTTTGTTGTGTTTATTTATGTGTGTTTGTGTATGTGAGTGTGTGTGTGTGTGTGTGAGTGTGTGTAAGTGTGAATGCGTGCGTGTATTTATGTGTTTGTGACGCACAGTGCGACTGTGCTGCTCCGAGTGCACAACACAATGGTGCCATCGATGTTTTCCTCAAAGTTATTGAGTACAATTTAACCGCATAAAAAGGCTTACCCTTGTAACGACTTTTAGTTTGTGTGTGTGTTTGCATTCCAGCTCTCTTGCAAAAAGTGACACCATTCTTTTCTCTTCCATTAATATCAACATATTTAAGTCACATGGCTGGAATATCGGGAGAGAAAAATCGAGGTCACTAGTCACAGTTCCGAAGGCTATAACCAAGGATGTTTAAGCATCCTTAAACATCCTTGCTATGACACATGACTTTACTACCCGACACCCAATTTTAGAAACTTCAGCCCCTCATTAACGAAACCACGTGACGTCCTATGGACCAATGGCATGGTAAATACATTTGCGGATGTTTACATTGTCCAATCAGACAAGCGATTGGAAATAATCCATGTCAAGGAAGCAAACTGTAACATAAGGAACCCCAACAATCAGGTATGATAGTTTAGATAGCAAATGACAAGTTCTTGGCATTGTCTTTCTTTAAGTTATATTCAATTTTGCTTTGTGTATCTCAACCATTGATTTTGGCAATGTTTGGAGATGATGTGCGTCTAACGAACAACATTGCAATTTAAGAGTATAATGTGTCTGAAAGTGTTTGAGCAATGTACAGCTATCTCCTTTTTCGTGCTGCCGAACTAGTTACGACGTCTGTCTCGCTGATAAACTGTCTGAGAGGAGATGGAAAGAGAAGTAAAAACAAGAAAAACAACTACCTTGTTTGTTTTTAATCCCAAGAAAAGACTGGCAGGATAGATTGCCACTGGGTGTGCGTTTGTCCGAGAGTTCGCGCGCCATACAAGATGGCGGTTTGCCGATCGTCGGATAACTGCTCGGATTTCAGACAAGGTTATTTGAATAGTATTTCGCGTTAGTTAAAGAAGATTGATTGTTTGGCCGATACGAAGGCAGAGCATGACGGGGATTACACCCCGCCCGTCCTTGCCGCGAAGCAACGTTTTTCCTCTTTTTCTCCTCTCAGTCTTGTCGCCCCTCGATCAAATGTCGCGTGTTAAAAGCCCGCCAAATATCATGGCAGCACAGGCGAAAAATCATTCTATCGTTGACAAGACGAGGTTGCTTTGCATTCTAGCGTTACCCTGGAACAAGCCAGAACCTTTTGGAAATGTCAGGGTTCCTGCATGCGCAGCTGAAGTCATGTGATCATGCCATTTCTTGTATGGGGGATAAAGAACAAACAGGAATGAGATTTCGTACCATTTTTTTTACTTCATTTTTTGTCTTGAAGCTGTTCGGTTTTTCGCCCACCACCGAAGCCCATCAACATAGAATTGCGCCAGGTCTCCTCCGAAACTTGAGACTCTGGCGTGGGAATAATCTCGGTAATGATTACGTTGCGTCGGCCTACCGTGTTGGGCAACGATATTTCTTAAAAGAGTTGTGCCAAAAAAAATCCCACTAATGTTTCCTTCAATGGAGAAGAAAGTCTCTCAAGTGTATTAAAACGTGTTGATAAGAACGATACCGCAGGGAAAAACCTTCTGGCGGGGAGTAAATAGCAGGCGAGATGGATGTGAGATATATATATATCATGTTAACATGTGTGTGTGTGTGAGAGAGAGAGAGAGAGAGAGAGAGAGAGAAGATAAAGTGACAGAAATAGACCTAAAATAGATATTTACAGAGAAAAAGAGATGAATATCTATGTGAGAGTGTAAACCATATATCGGCCACAAAAGTATTTTTGGCGTGTTCCTCAGGTCTTTTGTAAAATCTCCAATAACTAATAATATTGTAATTGAAGTATTTGGGGTAAAAAAAAAGTGTTTCACTAATTGTTCTAATGTTTCTTAACCTAAGTGTCATGGAAACGCACGTGTGTAACCATCCAAAAGGTTTCATAGCTTGGTAGTGATAGGGGTGATATTGCTGGGGAACATGCAATCGTAGACGTATTACTGATAAGTAGAGTACCCAGGTGTGTTGCTCCAGGCTTATTGCGGACAGAAACGTGCGTAGAGGTGGGTAGACCATGTAAGCCATTGTAAACATTGTGTCTACTGCGTATGTTTGCTAAAGACAGGGGCCGTATAAACTGACTGCTGTAGACTGATGGGGGTTGGGGGTGGGGGTGGAGAGGGGTGGGGGTAAGGGTGAGATGGGGTAGTTGTTTTTGGTGGGAAAGCGATGATCCCTTCGGGCAACACCCAGTTTTCTAACCACATCGTTTTTTGACCAATAAGTGAAGAGAAAAATTATTTCTCCGGAAGGTTGGGATGAAAGGGAGCAATTTTTCTTGATCCATTGTGTGTGTTTGTGTGTGTGTGTGTGTGTGTGTGAGTGTGAGAGAGAGAAAGAGAGAGGGAGGGAGACAGAGAGACGGATAGAGAGAGAGAGAGAGAGAGAGAGAGAGAGAGAGAGAGAGAGAGAGAGATAACAGAAAAGTTAGAGAGAGAGAGGGGGAGGTAGCCCACACATATGCCTTTCTCGGAAAAGCGGTTCACTGCGGCGGTGGTCGTACCAAGCCTTGTGGCTTGGGTCCGCAGGGAGTGCTCAGGACACGTCGAGCACCGGGCTGGTCTCGGCCAAGGTTAAAGGTAGAATCCGCTCTTCCTCTATATACCCCAAGCAAGGTAAATGGAACAATATTATCAAGCAAATCAACGCAAACATGACGAGTAAGTGGTGAATACTTTATTTCATTTTAAACATGTCAATATGGGCACGACTATGGTATATTAACCACTATTACCTCTTCTCAACTTTGAACTACATTTACATTTTGATCTCGACAATGTTCTCTTTTTTGGTAGAGTATACATATTGGTTTGAAACATGCATTGATAAAGATCGCACAGATTGAAAATGAGGGGGGGGGGGCTTTTTTAATCTGATATTGAACAATGTAAATCAATGTGGATATTTTAAAACTATGCTCTTATAGGGAATATGTTATCAAAATACGTAATCTATATAAACCACAGTCGAGTTGATTCTCATTTTTCAAGATTATTTAAGGATAACATTTATAATTTGTAACATTATTCACTTCATCTGAAAAAAACAATTTCATTCAGAAATTCTTCTTATTCAGAGCGGTATGAAGTGAACATTGGAACATTAGAAGCGAACATGTACTGCACCCTGTACAACATAAGAATTGATAAATTCGTGTTTGTATGAAATATATTAATAGAGAATTTGGTTGGACATAATTAACTCAAAGACATATGGGAGTCATAATGATCCCTGCACCTTCACCCTTTCTTGATTTGAGGACGGTTGTAAATGCCACACTGCTGGGTCCCTGCGTGGCCTTCAGTGCTATCTCGGATAGATATGAAACTCCAGCAGTGAAAGGTCACGGCTTTTCCCTGACGCCTCTTGCCCCACATCTCACCCGACAGCCATCGATGCGACGGTGGTCGAACAAGACCCCTCTTTACACACCCTCGGCATCAATTTCACGACCTCTCGTTTAACATGATGAGTATTCAGTCAGCAAGAAATCAGCACGTCTGCACGGTTTTTAACCCTTAATGTGCCACACTGGTGCATTATGGGATATATGTAATGGTGAAAAAAAACCCATACACGTTGCACATACAGCTATCCGTTATTAAGTTATATCGTGTGTGACACAGTAATGGTATGGCCTTACAAGTAAAGTATCCGTTAAAAATGTTTGTCATTGCAATTTTGCTCTTAATCTATATTAATAAGGAAGATTGAACAGCACTTTTCTTTGAAATGTAATTGATGTTACATATGACCGTATTATCATACGTATATTTTTTTTGTTTGCGATGCGTGTTTGTGTGGCACCATTGATTCGAACCCCACAAAAACATATCACCCATCCGTAGTTCACAAAATGAAAGTGGTGACCGAGATTATGTTCTATCTAGGCACATTAGAAGAGTAAAGAGAAAGGATTTGGATGTGTGTGTGTGTGTGTGTATGTGTGTGTGTGTATGTGTGTGTGTGTGTGTGTATGTGTGTGTGTGTGTGTATATATGTGTGTGTGTGTATGTGTGTGTGGATGAGTGTGTGTGTATGTGTGTGTGTGTGTATGTGTGTGTGTGTGTGTGTGTGTGTGTGTGTGTGTGTGGAGGGGGGGTCACCTTATGCATAATTTATAGTGGACGTTTTTTTTAAATGATATTGACCACCACTCCCCCCCCCCAAAAAAAAAAAAATGCTATGCCCCCATTTAATTGCATCACTATAACGAATACCAAACCAACGACGACGATGCATTCAACTGACATCCATACCATTTTACACACTAGACGGATGACTGACTTAAAGAGTGGAGGCGCTGTACGGTGTAACATGACCGGCTTGGAGGTAATCCTTGCATCTCCGTGGTGTCGTTCACTAGGCTCTAGATTTAACCACAGCCTATCAGTGCCGGTAAAGCGTAGCGGATCATCCCTAGTTTCCTAAAATATATAAGCATCAATAAGGGTAGGCCATTCATATTATGACTGTGAATCTACCCTTGTATTTCTATTACTTCAATAATGAAAACAATAATTGTTTCAATAATGATGCAGTATATCATGGGAAATGGATGTCGATCTAAGTGCAGACAGGTGTTTGGGCTGTAAATGGATCTTCATATTGCTGTTGATCTATCCTTATGTTGTATGTGTTTGCATCCTAAGGGGCTGCCGATCTACTATTGCAATAGTTTAAAGGGCATATACTGTACTGGGAAGGCAAAAAAGCCTTCATAAGGTAATTGTTAGCAATCTTCTTGCCAATCTTAAATTCATGTATTGTCTATTTTAGAAGCTTGCTGAAAGTGATTTTCCCTCAAATGATCTACATTTGGAGTAATGAGTGATTAAATCACGAATCCTCAAAATGTTCGGCCCGAACATTTTGACGATTTAATCATTAATCATTAATTACTCCATATGTGGATCATTGAGGGCAAATAACTTTCAGCAAGTTTCTAAAATAGACAATACAGGAATTTAAGACCATTGGTAAGAAGATTGCTAACAATTACCTTTTGAAGTCTTTTTTGCCTTCCCAGTACGGTATATGCCCTTTAAGGATTTTTTTTTTTTTTTTTTTTTTTTTGGGGGGGGGGGGGATTGTAGCCTCATTAGGAACACTGATTGTCACGAGGGCCCTGCATTATCATTACCCCAGTCATTGGTTCAGTTAGTACTGTTACAAAAAACGGATGAATACATCTTTCGTTATCAATAATACCTTGGCTTTCGTACAATTGTCATCTTTGGGGGACACATTATCTTTGGTTTTGGTGCAATAGTCATCTTTTGGGGACGCATCATCTCTGGTTTTGGTGTAACATGGTGTAATAGTCTTCTTGTGGGGATGCACCATCTCTGGTTTCGGTGCAATAGTCTTCTTTTGCAGACGCACTATCTTTGGTTTTGGTGCAATAGTCAACTTCTGGGGTCACACCACCTTCACAGTGCGTGCAGTGATAAGAAACGGGTACAATGACCTGTACGGCACGCACATTAACTCGCTATGATGTCATTCATACAGCAAGCATCGCCAGCAGAGCAAGTAGGGCACGTTCACATGGACCCAAATTGTTGATACCGCCTGCCGTGATGACGATCTCATCTCATTCCGCATTTCAGAGCGTTTCTACACCGCTACGAACATGACGAAGCAGCTGATCGAATTGGTACCCAGATGTCCTCATGGAGCGATTTATTTGCTTTGCTGCGATGGGATAGTCTTAGCACCAATTGTAACGGCGGCAAACAACAGAAGCGGGAAATATTTCCATGTGAACGTAGCAGAACGGTTTGTACTCGTCGTTTTGCCACCGGCATTCACACACAAACCAAATATCACCGCAACCATTTAAATCCCGGAAGACCCACCGCAACATCCGGGGCAGACGGCTTAAAACGAAGAGTTTGTCAACCGAAATGTTATGTTACTGACATGCTCTACCGAGAGACGCCATCTTCTCCCGATGAAGCCTTCTTTTTTGGCCGACCAGTCGTCCGTAACTCTCGCCTTTTCGCGCCAGAAATCACGCACAATTCTCAGTCAGCAGGATTCCGTCTACTAAAGAAGCGGTTAACTCCATGACCATTGCTATATAACTGAATATTTAACCAATGTGGAATGCAAGGCCCGGTAATGTAAGGGGTACATTATTGGCTCTGACTTACTGCATGCATCATCAGCCGTACACTGTGTATGTGGACGATGCCACTTAGCTATAAGAGATGATCGGTATAGACTAATGCGTAATGTGCCCGAGGTTACCTCATAATGTCGCCATTGACCTTTCACGTAGCTCCATATCGGTAACAATCACGACCAAAAAAGGCATCCCCGATCGTCAATCCTGTCGGAAGACATCGAAGGCTTTAATGAAGGCATCGCCATTAAGAGTTGGCGTATTGAATCCTCTGCGCTCGAACGTTAAGAACTGCCATGTGTTTGTTTGTTTTTTTCCTCGTTTTAGTTTCGTCTTCTTCAAGTAAATACATCGATAGCAGAAAAGGCTTCGAGGGTCAGTTTGTAGCTGTCCATGTCAATTAATCGGGCGAGCCGTTGTTTATACATGTGTGGTTCTTTCTTTAGGTTGACGGAAGGGAGGCTTTTTTCGTGGAGCGCAAGGTATTTAAGAAATTGTATTAAAGTGGAGAATTTTGTCGGCGTTGGGCGTTTTCCTGCGTATCTCGTTACACGTACCTTAAGAGCCCGCTTTCCGTGTAATTCATCTGGGTGGTATGCCAAGAATGGTGAACATCACCAAATACCTCTTCCTTCTCTTTATAGTAGGCCTATGCTCTCATTCCTTTCATATTTCTATTTTTCTTTTAAACAGGAAACGTACTCTTTGTATAATCTATTTGAGCATAGTGCCAGTGGTTTATATCTGTATTTGTAAAGTAGGAAATGGAAGCGTCGGAACTGCGTGCTTCTGTACTATTTTCGTTTTCAATTAATCACTGACATGTCTGAGGGAGATTGGTAGCTAGCACGGTTTTTAAAAGAATAGGCATAAGAAAGAAAAGCAATGATGTATCTTGCTCTGAGACACTCAGTGCACATAAACCTACATGCATGTGTTTGTATGTGTGTGTGTGTGTGTGTGTGTGTGTGTGTGTGTGATCATGTGCGCGTATATGTAACTTCTTTGAGGGCGCTCACCAAAAATGCAACAGGTCATTTATCGTCAACGTTTTAGAGGTAGAAAATCGATGAAATAGAGTAATTTTAACATCAGAGAGAGAGAGAGAGAGAAAGAGAGGGGGGGGGGGGGCAAAGATAGGACAACCCCCTCCCACAGTGTAGCAATTTTGAGTTTGTTTATTCGTTAAAATCCTTTATACATACTCTAACAATTGAAAATATGGGAAATGATATTATTGCATGGACAATAGGGCTATACAATCCCTAAAAAACTGACCACAAAACGCTCATAATATAAATTGGAAAGATTTCTGGGAATAAAGCATAATTAAGATTGACATAATAATTGACCATTTATCAGTAAAAGTTGAAATGCAGCCTTGAGATACCATACATGATTTTATAGGAAGGATGTCTAAAAATATGGTTTTGAACTTGAAATACGGCTTCAAACTTCGCCAGAAATATTACAAACGTTTAGCTATCACTCTCTAATTTTGGAATTGTTTTATTAATTGTGTGTGTGTGTGTGTGTGCGTGTGTGCGTGTGTTCCATTTAGTTCTTATTTTCAAGCAATGCTCCAGCATATCAAGTGTATATTACTGTATTCTACTTGCGGCCTTGGGCAGTCCTGCATATCTTAATATGAGAATGGATTTAAAAATATCCTAATTTGAGTGAGGATGTGGTTATCATTATTGTGAAACAACATAGCAAATGTTAATAAATGTTCTTTTTATAAGTCCTCGGTTAGTAGCCCTAGAGATAAATATTAGCAACAGGTTTTCGTACATCTACCATATTCTGCTAGCAATGTTTAGCAAAAGCTGTAATGCAATACGGGTTGGCTACTTGTGGGTGTATGATATATTTCTGAAATGACAAATTTTGTTGATTGAAATTCACTCACCGGTTGTGGTCTCACGAGAAAGCCAGCGTCAATTAGTATAATGCGGGACTACATTATAAAATAACTGATGATTGACATCAAGGCCGCGGGATACGAGACGGGAGACTCGAAGTTTTCGAACTGGGGCGAAGACGTTGAGAACGGGAGAGGAAGAGAGAACGAGAGAAAGACAGAGAATACGAGAAAGAGACAGAGAGAGAGAGAGAGAGAGAGACAGAGGGACGATAAAGAGGAAGGTAGGGGGATGGGGGATGAATGAGACGAAGACGAGTATTAGGAGGATGAAGAGAGAGAGAGTAAGAAGGATAAAAAGAAATTGATGATAATGAGAGAGAGAGAGAGAGAGAGAGAGAGAGAGAGAGAGAGACTGAGAGAGGAGGAAATAAATGAGGCGATAGAGATATAATTGTTCTTAACAAACGTCTACGAATTTGAGGTTGAATAAATTACCGACGAGGCAGCAATATGTTTAGATTTAGTCATGCGCATGATGCGTGACATTTCGCCCGCTATTTACGAGTATTATGTGGCCCGTAAAACGAGAATGATTGATCATGTTTTTATCACTCAACAACAAAATTGATTAGAAGTTCGAATAACTTAAATATATCAGAAATAACTAGCCAACCATGTTTTTACGATTTGTTGTATTAGCTCTGATCGGTGTTTTTTTTCTTAATATGTCCAACCCCCCCCCCCCCCCCCATGTACGCCTAACACGACACCATATGCTCCCACCAAACCGATTCATACATTTCCCTTTTCCCTCCTGCTCTCTGACTGCTGCGCCTTTACACATTTCCACTTTATTGAAAGAAGGGCCCACTTCCACGGAAGTAGACTGCTCTTTTTAAAAGGGCACTTCTATGTTACTAAGCATGCGAAACAAGCGATCGCATTTCATGTGTGCTGTTCTACTTATGTCTTCTCCCGCCCGTCCGTCCGTCTCATTATGTCATCCCAAAGCTAAAACTCGAACGAAATACTATTCAGAAGAGCACCCCCCTAACTCCGCCTCCCCTGGCTCTGGGGTAGGTACCGCTGAAGTATATTAAAACACGTATAAAAGGGATAGAACACAGTATCCCCCCCTCCACCACCACCACCCGGGGATGTTAAAGTTGGGACAATTTAAGAAGTGCCCTCCCACTGCTTTCATTAATTTGCCTCCCCCTTTATCAGTTCTTCGTGAAAAAAAATATAATCCATGATTCTACAGAGAAACACTCAATAGAAAACTACACTCACGCCCGACCCCACCCCACCAACCCATCCCACCCTACTCTTCTACTCCCCCCTCTACATAATGGAGTGCTGTTTGAGATCTCCGTCTCGCCTCAGCGATAAACCAATCCACTGTCTTCGATTGCCGTCCATCATGTTCGTCCTCGATGGCATGTAGATTCGCCTCCCTGTAGCACCGCTCGCGTCGACGTCGCCCTTTGCTCCCCTTGCCCTTACAAATCTTCTGACGTGAGAGAGAGGGAGAATGAGACAGAGGGATTGACTGAGAAATGGTATAGGGGGGGGGGGGTGTAAATGAAAGTATCAGTGATAGAAGTGGTAGAAGATGTAGATAGTTGTAGTAGTAGTAGTAGTAGTAGTAGTAGTAGTAGTAGTAGTAGTAGTAGTAGTAGTAGTAGTAGGAGGAGGAGGAGAAAGAGGAGGAGGATGAGGAGGTGGAGGAGGTGGAGGAGGGGTTAGGAGAAGCAGGAACAAAATCAGCAGCAGTATAAATAGTAGTTGCAGATTATTGTCATGGCAACTCGTTTCTTAACTCTTAGTCTTATCAGCTAATTTTAACTCTTATTATTTTCATTCTCACCTATTAACCATATCCTGATCATCTTTCTCATCTTCACCGTACTTATCTTTAACGTCATTTTCATCCTTATTCTCGTACCTAGCATTAACCTGTTCTTCATCATCCTTACCATCCTCATTCTCAGTCTGTTTTATATCATCTTCCTCAGCCTCATCCTCATCTTCATTCCCATCATACTACTGATCTTCATCCTGATCATTTTCATTTCTCTCATCTTCATCCTGATCATTTTCCTTTCGCTCATCTTCATTCTCACGTTGACTATTATAACTATATATCATCACTCTTACCGCGAATAATAATGATCCACAATAGTAATAGTATCGTCTTTGTAAGGGTAGTAGCCATAAATCTCATTCTTATCCTCATCCTTATCCTCATTATCATCCTCATCTATAACCATTTCCTCATCCTCCTCATCCTCGTACTCGTCCTCATAATCCGTATCCTCATCCTCATTGTCATCCATATCCTTATCCCCATCATCCTACTCATTCTCAGCCTCATCCTTCTCGTCATCCTCAACCCCCCCCCCCCATCCTTCATCCTCACTCTTATTCTTACTCTCACCACTTATAGTAATAACAGAAAGAGATCATCCTCCTGATAGCGGTAGTTGCCATGACTATTGACACTTGATACCACCAGGCCTGTCAGAGGAAACCTGTTGACGTCAACAGTTTATTACTCATCTTTCCCTGTTACGTAACACATGTCGTCATCGCTAGGTCCGTAGTGCCCAAGTTTTTCTCTCAGGGTACTATCAGCAATTATCTAATTACCCCGTGAAGCAATGGCGCGTCTTGTTATTCATCGTTGCACGCGATTAAAAGAACGATGTCTACCCATACCACGAGATTGTATTAATCACGTGATTGATATCAATCCAATTCCAATTCTATTCCTCATCTTTTCATCTTTTAAGCTATTTTGAAAGCTGCTACTCACAGAGTTTATTATTCTTGTTATTGCAGTCTATAACTAAGTAATTGATTTGTATAAACGTGAACTTGAAATTGGAATTGATTGATCAGATTGTCATTGTGATGACAAAATAAATTTGTATTAAATCATTATTTCATTATTCTGTTCTTGTTGTTCAAAACAAACGATGCAAAGACAAAAACAATCATCGCGGTATTTCATGATCTTTTTATGTGTCAAGAACAAGAGAGTAATACACACCAATTCCATTGAGAAAAGTCTCGAACACAAAGAGCTCAATGGCAGAGAAACTGATGAACAGACAGCTTGCCTCCGTATTCCATAGCATTCCGAATACAATACTGCATGTCGAAGTTAAAAGAAAAAAAATGCGCTCTTTGTATTTTTCTTGAATACCGTACATATTTTAATGCTGACCAAGAAAACATATCCATTATCAATGACGCCGCCATATAGTCGAGAGTGAAATTATAGGTGTCTTGAGACGTTTTTTTTTTTTCAAGAGAAGGGCTGTTCTGCTAGTTTTCTCTGTGATAGACACATAAAAAAAACTGTTTATTGAATATATTAATCCTTAGCTAACGTGAGCCGGGTTTGTTCCTGTATTAAAGCTATCGGAACGAGTTAATCTAGGACTTAATGGGTTTATGAAGATACTATGAGATGATTGTCAGGGTACACCGTTAACAGATATTGTGTGCTCCTGAAAAATGACTGTTGTTAGGGTTTTTTTTTTCGTTTTTTCTGAATAGCTTACCACGAGCAGTCGATCTGTTCGAAACGTCGAGTCCAAACAGTCGGGATTAAATTTAGTGTCATGTGAAACTTATCGTATGAACTCTTATTTACCTACCATTGAGGTATCTTTTTCACTGGTAATACACATCATTCCCATGGGACAGTACAGAGTCTGGCAGAGAAGGAGTAAAGCAGCAATTGTATAATCACAGCTGCGACATGTGCCAAGATACATTATTCACGTCTTTGTCGTGTTTATAGGCAAACCTCATAGCACAGTAACTCCTCTGCTTTATTCATTTTCGAATATGTTAATGTTATTGTCGGCTGAAATCATTTGTTTTTGTGATTTTGCTTTCTTTCTGTTCTGACAACTTTCTGGTCATGAAAATGAATATAATTTCAAGATATAGATATGATGTATATGACACTTTCATCACTCGAACAGAAGTTGAATAAACCGTTATACATATAAAAGATATTTAGTAATGAACTCTTTACACGCTAGTAATTCTTTCCCATCAGTAATGATAAACGAATCGTAGCAAACAAGGCTTTATTTGGCACGGGAAGTCAGCATGCCCGTAGCGTTTGGCGGGTGGCAGAAGTGAGATCTGGGAGCAGAAATGATAGAGCACGTCGCGCTTTCGTTTATAGCGCCATCCCTCAAAACGTCGTCGAAAGCTAACACAAAACCGCCCTTCACCTTTCGGCGGCAAACGAGCGATGTACGCTCTTGTTTCCAGAGCAGACGACGGTCATTTGACATGTTACAACCCCGTCAAAACGATGAACCCATTAAGAAATTGTGTTCAATTTTGTTAATCGAAATGCAGAATTGACCCCCCCCCTTCTAACCCTCACATCTGCAACAAATTCATACCTCGTTTTTCAAACGGATAGTAATTATGTGAGTTTTCTTTGTCCGTCTGAGGACTAGATAAAAAGTTAGACTGGGGCATCTGGAAGTATGCTTTTATTGCCGTGAAGGTATAATGGTGTAATGAAGGATAATGAGTTGTTTCTTTGTCTAATTCTTGCCATTATCAACGTGTTACCCCCCCCCCCCCCCTCCTTCCGTTCACATGTACATAATACATAGCAATCCAGAACAAAATATATGACTGCATTATACCACTTGCAGCAATACACTCTATTGATATGTATTGATTTGGTCTAAACGTAGAGGAATGGGGAATGGGAAAGAGGGGGGTGGGGGGGGGGGGGGGGGGTGGGGGGGGGAGGTGGGGGGATGGAAGGGGAAAATGAGATGGCGAGTTTAACCACGTGATTGACAGATGATAAAAAAGGGGCGCGGTGCGAATTTCAAGCAAATATTACATATGATATTGGCTGATCCATGTTGTACATCACAAATTGCGTAATAATTTTGCCGATCAAAATACAAATCTGAAAAATATGTTGCTTGTTTATCTCAACCGGTTGCTGGACCACTGTCCAAACACAGCGTGGGTAGCGCTGTCATAATGAACGCTCGAAAACAAAACGAAAACAAACATCATACACAGCGATATAGCGTGTATTGTAAATATTCATCAAGGTCAACAACTAAAAATTGTGAGCCTCTCATTTGACTTTCATCTTCCCAAAACCCATCTTGAATGTCATTTCCACCGGCCTGCCTTTGTACTTTACCGCCCTGTAAGAAGGCACATTACCACCCCCGCCCCCCCCCCTACCCTTCTCTCTCTCATAGCAGTTGGTGGATCGATATCTGCTCACAAGTTCTTTGCTCAAGCATATTTCGCAACGGTCGAGACAGAGTTTTCACCTAGATATATGCTGGATTTACTCACGTGAGGACGCCCGATTGGCGATGTATCGCTTTTAGAGTATTAAAAGGATAAGGTGTTTAAACATCATGATTAATAGAAGAAAATGTTGCCTTTTTTGTTACTCAGAATGTAAGAAATGAGAAATGTATCACAATAAGCTAATATTTACTTTGAAACGTTTAAGTGTTTTGGTCGGGTTGTTCAAAAAATATGATATATTACTGGCATACGCTTGCTCTGCTAATGCATATGGAATACTAGGAACTAGGAGACCCATCATATCAGACTCTTGATGTATTCAGGGATAAATTGGAATATATAGGAATTTAAAAGCTAAGTCTAAGATGTTTTTAAAGGGTCAATTGTAGGTCAGGTTCTTGCCATGGCTTTGTTTCAGTGCAAGGCTCAAATGATCTTAAAGCCTCAAAGTAATGATGACCTAGGGTACTGCATAATATTTACCATCAATAGTATGTACTATGGCAACCGCCAAATAGCTCGCATTATTGCACCTGTTGCCATGGTAGTTATCATGGATGGTAAGTTACCATAATTGACAACTTTTATGCAATCATAGACGTAGTAACTAATTATTTGCAACATGGCTCTGGATATGAAACTTCCAAATTAAATTAGATTATGCATACATGTTAGACTTTGTGGCGTCACGCTCTACTTAATATGTATTGCTGCCTGGACGGGCCCTTTTTTGGAGGAAATTACGACTTTTGCTCCTTAATTTCTTTATACGAAGTGCACCTCTAAAAAGCATCCTGTAACTCTGCCCCCCCCCCCCCTCCAATCTGGAATACAATGTCGCATTACGCAGCTTCATCATGGAATGTTGAGAGATGATAATTTTGATCACGGCTGGCAGTGCATTCCTATCACGTTTGTGTTTGTCCTCTGAGCCTCGGCTCTGTTTCACCCCTTTTCGGCCGGAACAAATATCCTTAGAGGGAAAACACTTTCTTTACCCGTGCAGAATGATAAAAGAATAAGCCCTTTCATATTGCGAAACCTAACTCAATTCGTGTCGCTAAGAGAATAAGACGGTACATGCGTAATATGAACAGAAGCGCTACCTGGAAACTTCGTATCCCGTCCAGACTAGAAATATATTATTATTTTATGTATAAAAAAAGATGTCTCGAAAAAAAAGAAAGAGACATTTTTTAGGGTAATGGGGTGCGATGTACTAGTTTCAAAAACTCGTTCATCTTATCCATCCCCTGTAGGCGATGTTCCAATTACACAGACCCATGGGTCCTTTTACGTTACTCAGCGCCTATCATCTAGCTGTCAATTTATTTTCTGTGCTACATCTTGATGTTTAATATGTCCGGAAGAGATTTCTTTTGAACTATAATAGTTCTTTTTTTGGAGAAATATAGAGATTCATTTTTGTTGAGTGATGTTCCTGTGTAGCCATCTCTTGTAGTAAGAACTGTGTTAATTTAATTTATCGTTTGAAATCATGATTTAAACTGCAATGGCATGTATATTTCTTTGATTCTACTATGGATGGTTGTCTGTCTGAATCTTTATCTCCGTTTTAAATTACAAAATTCATTTCATGAGAGAATAAGCAATCTCTTACAGCTAGAGTCTCACCATATCATGCATATTAGGCGAATATTTGAGACTAACCAAGCAGCCTATAAATCTATGTGTTATAGGTATGTATATGAACATGTGTGTGTAGTCTGACGTCCAATATCTGCTGACTTGAACGGTGAAAAAGTAATAAAGATATAACTGACTCTCTATGCATGTGTGTATCATTTTGTTGGAGATCGTAACTCCTTCCCTTCCCCATCCCTCCCCTCCCTCCCCTCCCTCCCCTCCCTCCCCTCCCTCTCTCACTTTCCGTATTCCTACTCGCATCTCCCCCTTCCTCTCCCGTCTTTCTCCCACCTTTCTCTTTTCCGACAACTCCCCCTTCTCTCCCTTTCTCCCTTTCTACATCTCTACCTCCTCCTCCCCCACTAGATCCCTCTCTGCCCTTCTCTTTAGTCTACATCTACCTGTTGCTCAACGTTCTCCTCGTCTCTCTCCCATCTCTCATCCTCCTTTTTCTCTTCCTCTCTCTCTCTCTCTCTCTCTCTCTCTCTCTCTCTCTTCTCTCTCTCTTTCTCGCTCTCTCTTTCTCTCTCTCTCTCTCTCTTTCTCTTCTTCTCTCTCTCTCCCTACCCCGCAGGCCTGTCAGGCTCGCGCGATGGGTGTAACCTGACGCAATGAATTTGCTGCAGACGGCGGGCATTATTATCATTATTGACTCCACCTGCGTATGTGAGTGTGAGAGAGAAAGAGAGAGAGAGAGAGAAAGAGAGAGAGAGAGAGACAGAGAGAGAGAGAGAGAGAGAGAGAGAAAGAAGGAGAATGTAACAACGCATACCACTTAGCTTTTCAGCATTAATGTTGAGTTATCCTCGTCACAACAAGTGATGCCATTTCTACCGGTCTGTTTTCAGCTAATGGACAAACATGGCGCGCTGTTCATTATCAATAATAAATCCGCGCTTCACCGTCTGCCATTAAGCCTCTGGGAGTCGGACCATTGTAAGTGCATAGGTATAATACACCGGTCATTCGGTCTTGTATCGAGCGAGTTAAACGGTCTAGTGATTGGCTGTCAATGACTCGGTCTGATAAGTTAATCCCAATAAATATGGTTTGCGTTCAAACTGAAATAAATGATTTCAACATAGGGGATACCTTTGCATGAAAATGTCGCTTATTGGTTTGCATTTGATGGATAATCAATTACCTTAAGTACTTATTAGATACCACGGATTTTGTTAAATCAGTATAAGCTAGAATGATTATAATTAGTACTTGACCACTTACTACTAACACAAACACTGGATTTATTTAATTATTGTTTGATATGTTTTATCAAGCTCTAGGTTTTTCGCTCAGTTTGGAGGGTTTCTATTTCAAATATCATGACCGCTTGTATTGAGTTGGATATACACAGCGCAATGGCTGAATTGAGATTTTTCCGATCCGTTTTCCTATCCCGAACAAGCAGGTGATCTCGCTTTGTTATTAAAAATTAACCCTGTCCATTGATATGAAAATGTGCCAATGCATTAATGTGCAAATGAATCATTAAAATTGAATTACAATCGTTGAAAGTTACACTACATTTCGTTAAAACGAACATTTCAATAGAGAAAACAGTGAATTGAAAAGGCTGAGGACACGCACTGCTCGCACCTTGTAAAATTTGGATTTCTTTTGAATGATTTTGAGTTAAAAACTGTCCAAATTGAGTCGGAAAACCTATATAAACATTGTATTCCATGCTCTTTTTACATGATCGATGCATTCAGATGTGTCCTATTCATCGTTTGTGGGCAAAATACAAGCATTACATCATGTATTTTATTATTTTGGAGATTTTGGAATGGTCCCTTTTGATTATTGTGTTTGTTTTATCATTTTCCTATTTCGTCAAAATATCACGTTACATTACAATTCAATCGTGATATTTTGTAAGATTATTTAGAAAATGTATGTAAACCTCAAAAAAGTCATACAGTGGAACCCAACTCAAACTTTCTATCTTGTGCATTGCATGAACGTGTATAGTCTAGACAGGGATATGTTATGGAAGGATATGAAACAACATTCTTTCTTTGAGCCCATGCGTGGCACCGCCGAAAAATTGCGTGGTCTCAGCATGTGCTTTTCACGTGTTTTAACAATAACGAACACGATTGCATAGCAACGGTTTCTCAGAGAGAACAAAAGAAATGTAGAGTCTTATTTCGCTTGTCCACTTCTGTTGGATTGGATCAATACTTTTGTGAGGAAAAGAGATATCAGCGAACAAAAATAAACATTTTTTTAAAGTAAAATATCTCATTTGCACGCAAATTCACGCAAATTCTGTTAATGAAAATAAGCAGCTTAATATATGATTTTGATAATGATTGAATCCGACATTTCCGGAAATCTCCGGAAAGTGAAGAAATTTGTTAATTATGTAAGTAAGAATATTATCTTATATCTCCGTTTGTGCATCATTCAACAATTATTTAGAAGAAAAACGAATACAGGATCTTTAGAGGTGTTGCCCCTTAACTTTCTTGAAAATTACAAAAAAATGTGATAAGAAACACAGCTTCGAGAAACAAAACAGGCAATTAAAGATACTGCTTTCCAAGTTGACGATAGCAAAATGACGGTGCCGCGCATGGGACTTCAAAGCATTGCAGTGATTGTGGAATGCTTTTGACATTCATTAGCACGCTTTAGTATCCATACAGATGTTTGAATATATTATGGTTGAGTTGTCCCTCCTTCCTAACACATCCCTGGTCTAGATCAGGCAATATTTAGCATGTACATTGCTTGCATGCCTTTGGTCTTGCTTTGGTAAAGTCAGTAAATGGTCAACCATATTTAATGCTTTTTTAAAATGTAAACATGATAAAAAGCTATTTGGGTTTGATAAGGCAGTGTAACTACATTCCACCATGTGCACCTCCTTTCATTTTTGTTCCGCAAATGTTGAGAAAAGTCTTTACGTCATCATCCGTCGTAGCTAAGTCTGCATCATAATAGTTTTTAATTCAGTGAATTGTCTGATCATGGTGTAACTTCAAAATGGTCTATTGATCATCAGCTCTGAGTTGACCTAACTGTCATCAACATGCACTGTAAATATCTAGATATGGCGTATTAAGATTGCACTGACTAATATAGACAATAAAAGAACACGCGAATGTTTCCAAAAAATTGGTACAAAACTAATCATTAGAAGAGGAATAATGGTAAGAAAACTGAATTTCTTTAGCCACACTGTAGGTCAAGATGGTCATGATGGTGGGGTGGAGAAACAAATATTGCGGGGATCAATTCCGAGTACACGTGGAAGAGACTGTCCACCTGTGTCTTGGACTGATGACATAAAGAGACTGTCAAGAAGGAGGGATGATATGTGCAACCCACTTGGCAGAAAACAGAGTTGAATGACGTGCTCTCGTGGAGAACAATAGTAGCGACCTCGTAGCGCCACATGAAGATGAGGATGATGAAGTATATAGTCAACTAGCGCCCCTTACGTTGCTTTGCTTTGTTCCTCAGTAAACGTCACAGCCATCGATATCTACGATATTCATACCGCTATTCACCATATTCGTCGCCTTTATTTGTCGGAGAGGGATTGCTCGCTTATATTCACAACCATGTCTTGCATGGTCACGCGGGTGCGGCCAAAATGCTCTTAGTATTTGCACAGAGAACTGTCTAAGTTAGTGGCTCAGTTGGAACCAGATTTCCCATTTTGTGTGACCCATTTTGGACGGATCGCTCTCATAAATGTCTACTGTACTGCCTACTGTGCATATTACGTGCACAGATTTGAATGCCAAAGATTTGCTCAATTTTACGTGCCTTATTGCCCTACATTCCCTGTCTCCTCTTTCTTCCTGTAGTTCTCTTTGTCTTAACGCAATAAATCAATATATATTGAGGATTGGCAATCAAATAAAGAGAGAGAGAGAGAGAGAGAGAGAGAGAGAGTAGTTAGGGGTTTACAAACTGCAATAATCATATTGTCTTAAGTGAATCGCGGACCGAATGATCACGAATAATTGATCATGAAATTATTTTTTACTTGTTAAATATAATTGCTGCCGTTTATCCTACTGCTTCCACTTCTACTACTACTACTACTACTACTACTACTACTACTACTACTACTACTACTACTACTACTACTACTACTTTAACTCCCCCTCCCTAAGGACAATACATCTTGCAGAAACTATGAGCGGCAGAAAAAGATTCTTTGATCTCAAAGTGTTAGTCCGTATTCCATACACGTTCAGTCTGAATGGTTGAACTATTACCCTAATTCGTCTGGCTTTATGGTCCCCGTTACTCGACACTAGGGACAAACAATCGACCCACTATGTTAATATGGGCTGCATTGCCAAGCAAGCAGCGTGTGGCGGTGAATACGCCAAGTCAAAGCCAGAACCGGCGTTACAGTATCATATTATATGAGTGGGAGGGAGAACGAGGAATGAGAAGAGGTAGACCGATAGAGAGAAATGGTGAAATAGCAACATAGCGATGACGATAATGAAACAGGGAGAGTGAGAAAGAATGTGTGAAAGAGAGAGAGAGAGAGAGAGAAATATGATAAGAGAAGAACAAATCCTTCAGACTGATTGAGGCTTTTTATGTCCTTTTGAAAAGTTCATATTATGATTGATATTTTCGTATTTCCTCATTGCATTATTGTTTGCGTTCCATCCAAAACATAATTTGCAAATATCATGCAACATAACTTTGAAGTTAAGGTTTTTTTGTGATGCTCTTGTAAAAGTTAATTCAGAAGACACAAATTATTTATTTTCAGATGGCGACGAGAGCGAAATAAAAGAAAAAAAAACACACCTCAAAATACCTTTGTGTTGATCTTGTATCCACGATACCAAAGCTACACAGCTTCATACCCTCGCCTTGTCGCTTAGTGAATTACCACTACATATAAAAGTGAAGTGGGCGGATTCATGTAATGTTAATGCAGTCACTCTACCTTCTCAATGCATTAACGAATTATTTTACGTGACAAAGTCATCGTTCTTCCGCACGCTATCCGTACCCACTCGGAAAGCACACACACACCACTACTTTGAAAATGCCACTCTTAATCAATAAACACAAATCATGCTACTCCCAGCCGATCCCTCCTGAAATGGCTGTGATCAGGGAACGTTGTCTTTGCGTAAGAAATCATGCATTAGAAGTTTACCCAGCGTTCAAAACGAAATTCATCCCCCCTCAGGAAAGAATCTCTGGAAAGAAGTTAGCCATCGCACGTTCAGTCGTCGTCAAGAAATGGCTTGCAATGTATTGAATCTGGCTTTTAATGCCTCCCATCGGTTCCCATGATCTTTTGCAACCTCTCGCCCACGACATCCCCCCCCCCCCCTTCCATCCATTCCGCCGTCACTACCCGTGGGGCAAGGTTGAGGAGTCTAGGAAATAGAAAGGAGGTGTCAGTTTAAATTGGCTGACGACAACGATCCTGAATACTGAGTAGAACGACAAATAGAACGAAAATAAATGGGAAGGGGGAGGAAGATGATGACTAAGATGATGTTGAAGAATACTAATTCGAAAAAACAAGAGAAATAGAAAGAAAAAAACGAGACTAAGAACAACAGTGGTGTTTAACACTTTTTTGTTCCAGGTGTGCATTACCAGGTGTGCAATTTGCACACAAATCCCATTGTACAGCATTTTATCTGACTCAGGAAGGTTATAAACAAAATAAAATGGTCAATATTCGATAATAGAAATGTACGCGGAGTCATAAAAAAAAACACCTCGCTACAACGTCTTTGTTGTTAGATGCTGGACACTGAACAGATATATGAAATGGAAGAGTGACAATGACAACCTCAGATTACATCTGAATGTAATGAAACCCCTAATGGTATTCAGTTTATCATTCAAGTACATGGCTTTAAACAAGCTGACAGCTGACCCCATTTCAGTAAACAGTTTGTAATGTTTGACACGGTCCAATTACAATGCACTTTAGTAGCAACAACGTGATATTACGTTCAGCATTTGTAGAATAATATACAGTTGTCCTCAAAATTATTCATACCCCATTGAAGATAACAGTCTTTGTTAGATTCTTCCTTTGTAAAAGCTATTATGTCGGTACTTCCTGTGTATCTTTTGTCTACTTGTTGCTATGCACAAATCCACATATGAGTTGGCTAAACTTCATTTGCATAATAATTGATAAGTCCAAAAGTTATTTTTCCCTCATGTTCAGAATTATTCATACCCCTGACAATACCTCAACAAAAATGTTCTTTCTTCATAGTATCCATTGTTTTCCTTTCCTGAGAATGTGTTAATCTTAGTCCTATAGTTATTTCAAGATGTTCCAATGTATTAAATACCTTTTTTGTTGACCAAATGTTAAACTATTGTCAAACACATAGCATCTTTCCATAAGACTTTAAATAGAGGAAACGTGTTCTGGTCATTCTCAGTTTCTGATCATCATGGCCAAGAAGAAGGAGCTCAGTGAGGACCGACGGCAACGTCTTGTGCGTGCCCACATTGAAAGAAAGGGTTATAAGGCCATTTCGAAGCAATATGATGTCCCTGTGGCAACCGTGCAGAGCATTATCAACAAGCACAAGAAGTTCAATACTGTTAAAAACCTCTGTGGGCGTGGCAGGAAGAGAAAGGTGTCCCCCAAACTTGCCAGGAAAATCTGCCGAGAGGTCAACAACAACCCCCGGACCACAACCAAGGCCCTACTTCGAACGCTTGACCAGGCAGGGACGAAGGTGTCACGGTCCACTATTGAGCGAGTCTTGCACAGAGGAGGTCTCCATGGACGTAGGCCTCGGAAGACCCCGCTGCTCAGGAAGAAGCATCTGGAGGCTCGCCTAGCCTTTGCTAAAGGTCATCTAAAGCAAGATTCCAGCTTTTGGTCAACCATACTGTGGTCTGATGAGACAAAGTTGGAGTTATTTGGCCATATGGATGTTGAATACGTCTGGAGGAAAAAAGGAGAAGCATACACTCCAAAGAACACTGTGCCCACCGTCAAGCATGGTGGTGGAAACATAATGCTATGGGGATGCTTCTCTTCCAGTGGCACTGGCAACCACGTCAAGGTCCAAGGAATCATGAGAAAGGAGGATTACATCACGATCCTTGATGAAAACGTGAAGGAATCCGCTGAGAAACTCCAGCTTGGCCCTAATTGGAAGTACCAGCAGGACAATGATCCAAAACATACCGCCAAGGTAGTGAAGAAATGGTTCAAGGACAATGATGTCAACGTCCTCGAATGGCCATGTCAGAGTCCTGACCTGAATCCAATTGAGAACTTGTGGCGAGACTTGAAGACCAGAGTGTTGGCTAGGAAACCGACCAACCTGTCCCAGCTTGAGGCTTTTGCCAAGGAAGAGTGGGCCAACATCCCCCAGAAGACATGCAGGAAGCTTGTGGACACGTACAAGAACCATCTAGAAGCAGTCATAAGAAACAAAGGCTATGCTATTGACTATTAAAGAAAGACATTGGACTCAGTAAACCTAGGGTATGAATAATTTTGAACATGGCATTTTTTGAAAATCCATGAATAAAATACCCCTGAAATGATGAATTTCTTGAATTGTGTATTGTTGTTATTCTTTCACATGTTGGTCACATATAACTGATATACACACTTGACAAAATGCATTCATTTCATCACAAAAATAAAAAATCATAAAAATTAACAAGGGTATGAATAATTTTGAGGACAACTGTATTTGTATTGAAGAATGATAAAGATAAGTGAGCACAATTTTAAACTTTAACCTGGCACACTTTGATCATGATTTTAGGCGAAATTACTATGTTCATACCCGAGGCGTAACTGCTCTTCAGGGTTCGTCTTCATGAACATTGTTGAAATGTACATACTGGAGCGTTTTTAGTGTTATTATTTATATTGTTTTAAAAGTCAGACCAGACATCTGTCCTCGGATCCCCCCCCCCTCCGCATATTCAAATGAGTTATATTAATGTTACTCTTACTTTGAGGTGAACGATTTATGTCTAACGTTCTTGACACCATTGTTTCTCCTCTCCAGGCACGACGTTTGGTGGAGGCGGTCGGCCGCAGAATGGAGAAGCAGCGTTCACGCAGTGGTCTAGGCGGGGTGCTGAAATCCGCCTCGAGAGGGCGTCGTGCCAGCCTGCAGCCAGGCGAAGAAGCAGCACCTCGAACGACAGCCCTCAGCAGACGTCTCAGCTCCCTGACCAAGGAGGGCCCACCGCACGGTCTGGACCACTACCCGCTGGGGACTCCCCCATTTGGCAAGCCGCTGGGACTCGCCCATCCGAAGCCTGCTGGCCGTTTCGGCATACCCAACAACAAGCTTCCCAGCAAGTTCCGCAAGTTCTCCCTGCCGAAGTTGAAGAGTATCCCCTGCATCGCTGCCTTGACCATCAATATGTCCCTGTTGGTAGGAGAGGTGGAAAGCCTTCCGGGGAGCGTCCAGGCTGACGCGCAGCTGCTGCGACTCGCTATCCAAAGGAACAACGTCGAGAGCGTCGCAGGAGTACTTGATCGCCATTACGAACTGTTCAATGTGGGTCCAGAGGCCCCTACAGCGCCATCCACACCTCAACCCCATAGACGAAGCCGTAGCGACAGCCTGCAGGTTGAGGTACTCCTGCAGCAGAGTACTGCCCTGATCAACAAGTTCCAGGATCGCCCGGTGACCCCTGACGCGGAAGAAGACCCGGAACCGGAAGAAAAGGAATACGTTTCTACCGTGTACAAGAACGCTCTTCATTTAGCCATTGCGAACGGGTCACTTGACGTAGTGCAGCTGTTGTTGAAACGGGGGATCGACCCATGTCTCCCTGGGCAGTGTAGGTATTTCAGATACCCTGGAGGTCAAACCGACGAGGCTGGATCCCCAGGAAAGACCAACGGTCGCATCCAGTATGTAGACACAGACGACCCGTACCTCGAGAGACCGTGCCTGTTTTTCGCAGTACACAACGCAAGTGCAGTTATAGTCCGTATGTTGCTTCGGTATGGCGCCATCGCTGATCAAACGGACCAAGACAATTGCACTCCGCTCCACGTGGCCGCCCGTGGCTTCCACCAGCGTTGGGAATGCGCTCAGGTCCTACTGGTCCACGGAGCGAGCATCCTCAGTCCGGACAAAGACGGCATCCGTCCGGTGGACCTTGCGCCGCGGCTGCGGAAGCTTCAGCGCAGGATCCTGTTGGACCACCTGGACGTGCTCTCTCCCGAAAACCTCCACATGCACTGTGAGGACGGCCCGCGAGTCCGCATCAGGCCGCTACGTGACAGCCGGAAGCACTCTTCTGGCCTCATGGCGCTTCCGCGATTCGTCGCGCGCGTCGCACGATCTCGCTCACCGAACACCAACGAAAAAGACCGACGCGCGACAGTGTGTGTGTCCAACGAGAACGAAGCCGAAGAGGAGAAGGCTAGATCACGAGCAGGACGAAAAATGAGCTTCTGGGGGTGGCCGAAGAGACGCCGCAAGTCGCGGGAGGATTCCAAGCAGGATAGTGATTGTGAGGGCGAGGTAGGCCCACCCGCAGGGGGCGGTGTTCCTACAACGCCTGGAGGATCGACTCCAGGACCGGCCAAGGAACACGTGCAGATTACCATGGAATCAGATACACCGACCAAGAATCCAACCAGGCGATCGGGCAAGAGCATGCTGGTCTCTGCGAATATTGGTAAGAGAACATTTTCATCTTCCTTTCTCCCATTGCGTAATAACAAACAAGTTCCCAAACGTATAATGTCATCATGTGTCTTTAAAGTAATGCGTGTGAGAATGTTAAGTGTTTCTTAGCAATCAACTAAAGATGAACGGAATAATACAACCTGACATGAGGGGGCTATGAGTTTGAGCAAAACCGAACGAGGATCGACAGTATGAAAGTTTACAAACCTCGTGTGAACGATGTTTTGGTGTCGTTATTTTGTAGTGTGATGTGTGATTCTCTTACTCAACATTGTAGGCATGGTAGGTGCTGATCATTTTTTCCCACAATTCTTCCAAGGTGTTGTGCCATGCAAACACATGACTGCAATCATCTCCCTGAGGATTAGCTTGAATAGTTTGAATTATTACGTTTGCTTATTTAAAAGGCAGATGGAACTGAGAACAAGTGAAACACGCTTTTGTTCGTTCAACCCGTGAATTATATAGTATGTACATGCGCTTGTTAAAGTGCGCGTATGTGTTTTTTTTGTAATGGGTGTTCTTATTTTGTGAGCATAGAGCTATGTAACTATGGACTCAGAAAATAAACGTGAGTGCATGTGGGCAGGGGCGGGGGTTGAGAACAATAATCTTCGGACTTGCGCCAACCTTCAATATATATATCAGTAGTCTCCCCTTATACACCCTCTTCAACCTTCTCAGTCATGTCAGTCTCATGGGCATATGTGTGATAGACCATAGGGTTTTGTATGACTAGGTATTGAACGTGTTAACTATACTGTACATTAACCTTTATCAACTTCCTACATAGACTCCAATCTTCTTGAGATCCTCCTTACTCCAATTTCATCCCTGACCTTCTCGTGTCTCTTCTCTGCTGATCTGAATATCTCCTTCGTGTCCTCCCTCATATCTTTGTTAGTTGTTTTTCGAAGAAAAAAAAAACATCGTTAAGGTAAAGAGGTTTGGCGTTGCTGTTGCATTACCTGAGAAGAGACGCCGCGTGACCGACCTAACACTTCTATGTTAATATCCAGGGCGGTTTGCCGCGAGGGTCCGCCCTCTGTTCTTTGTTGCTTATATTTTCCCGTTGCGGTAAATCATGACAACCCTTCCGTGCAGTGATCTTTGCAAACCAAGGTTGTCAACCGCTCTACTGGAATACACACACCTTCTGAAAGGCCCAATAAGATTGCCATGATAGCAAGCAATAGCGGCAAATTGTTCTGGTGTACAGATCTTCAAGGTCTCATCGCTGAAAATTGAGCTGTGGTGTGAACGCACCTTTAACAAAACAAAACAAATTCCGAATGCATTCGAAATCCTGCCCAGGCTCATCTTACTTCCTTTATAGAGATTGTATACCGAGAAACTCACAGAACTCCACCGCCATACAAACTAAACAAATATCGAATTCCCCATCCCCCACTTATCTTGGTTATTTCGAAAATCAAACTCAGGTAGTGATGGTGGTGACTGGTGATAAACCCGAAAATAGTCTCTTTGCAAAATGCCATTTTTTTCTCCCTTTCCCCAATCCACTCTGCCCAATTGTATTCTCTTATTTTCAGAATAAGAATCGGGCGGTAGTAGTCATGGTAGTGGGAAGAGAAAGACTCTTTGCTAAAACGTCACTTCTCTGCCCGCGCGCTATCATGTTACGCTTGGTTTAGCCGCGTGACGTAGGCCGACCCCCCGAAGATAAATATTAGCTCACAAATGATTTAACTGATATCCCCACTCACATCCCACATCGTCTCGCTACCATAATCATTAACCTTTTCCATACCGCAAAAATGAAGCTCTATGTGAGGTGTGTGTAGTACCAGTGGCACCGTTCATAAATAATGTGTAAAGAGGTAAACATTTTGCTGGCCTTAAAAATACAAAATTGGAAAATAATTGTTTTTTCTTCTGGCTCTTCAATAATTCCACGTTGTCACCGAAGGATGATTCACACTTCTTTACGAATATCACTCCTTTCATTATTAGGTATAGGAAAGCTCACGGACCTTCTATAAATCTTTTTGTCACTGGTAGTTTGAGAGTTAAGTTCTTCTGTGACATGTATATCTCAGTACGATCCACGCTTT